>CM021100.1:650040673-650204859 GCA_007115665.2 Sequoiadendron giganteum
AAACCCTAAACCCTCTACCCCTTACATTGGACCCTGAACCTAATCCTTCAACCATATGCCCTCAAAACTATACCCTAAACCCTCTACCCTCAACCAAGTAAACCCTTAACCCTAAACCCTTAACCCCAAACCCTTCAACCCTAAACACTTAAACCTTAAACCTTCTACCCTATACCCTCAACCAAATACCCTCTACCATCAAACCTATTCCATCAACCCTCAAATCTCAAACCCTAATACCCTAGAAACCATCAACCCTATAGGTCCTCCACCTAATCCCTCAACCCTATACCCTCAACCCCTACCACTTTCTCTCTATCTATACATCTCACCTCTCCCTCCTTCCCTCGCTCCCACCCTCTCTAATTGTCTCTATCTACCATCTCCCTCTTTCTGTGTACCTCTCATTCAATCAATCCCTACCACCCTCTCTCACTCCCTCTATCCATCTCTCTTTATGTCCCTCCCACTCCATCCCACTCTTTCCCACTACCTCTCTCTCCCTCTCTCTCCTGTCTCTTCATCCCACCCCCTCTCTCTCTAAGGTCTCTCCCTTTGGCAACCTACCTAGGTAACTCTCTCTTTGTCTCTCTCCCCTCTCTCTATCTATCCCTCCAACCCTACCTAGATAAGTCCCTATCACTCCACCCCCTCTTTATCTACCTGTATCGGGTCACTCCCTCTCACACACTCTCCCTCTCTCAGGTCTCTCACTCACATTCCCTCTCTCTCCCACTCCCTCTCTCTCACACTCCCTCTCACTACCTATCTCTCAAGTCTCTCCCCCTCACCCCCCTCACACTCTCAAGTCTCTCCCTCTCACACTCTCAAGTCTCTCCCTTTCGCACCCTACCTACATAACCCTCTCTTTCTCTTTGTCTCTCTCTCTCCCTCTCCCTCAATTCTCTCTCTCCCACCCCCCTCTCTCTCTCCCTCTCCCTCAATTCTCTCTCTCCAACCTCCCCTCTCTCTCTCGCTCCCTCTTTCCCTCCCACCCTACCTAGCTAAGTCCCCCTCAATCCAACCCCTTCTCTCCCACTCCCTCTCTCTTAAACTCTCACTTCGACCCCCTCTTCGTCTCTCTAGACTCTCTCTAAATTCTCCCTTCGTCTAAAGACATACATAAATGCATACATACAAGCATAATACATATGTACATATAATCTTACATCCATACAAGCATACATACATACATGTACATAAAAATATATCAGCATACATTAATATATTAGCATTAACATAAAGTAAGACATAATGCGAGCACGGTATAACGTGCTCGCGTTATGTGCTAGTAGACATGTTCTCCGTAGAAGCAAAAACCATGTCAAAATTGAGATATAACGCGAGTGCGTTATAACGTGCTCGCGTGATATCTTGCTTTGGGAATTACCGAACTTTAAGCTTGGTATTTGCCTTGGAATACCAACCCAAAGGCTTGGAGGGAATTCCCAATGACCAGAGATGTGTTTATAATTAATCCACCATATTTCTCATAATTGAGTTTGTGCTCACCGTCAGGATTGCACATGGTTCAATATCAAAAAAATCGAGCACATGGGTAATTTTGGGTTATCTCTTAGCTATCCAACAATGTAATTTTTTTCACTTTCTGAAAAAGATAAGTCTTTCATCCATAATTTATTTTATCTGTATGTCTTTTTTTTGTTATAAATTAATCTTTCATCAATTTTTCAAATAAATTACATTTTTAGAAACTAGACTCCATTCTACAAAATAAAAAAATTAAAAACAAAACAAATCAATTAGTTTCCAAAATTTGTAGGGGTAGCACGACCAAAATTCTATTTTCAGGATATGTCCACTTCGCAAACTAGTAAAAAATCAAATATTCATTAAAAAATTATCCGAAAAATCATGCATCAACTACATACTGTTTGCTAACTTCTGACCGTTGTGATTTTAAAAATACTAAAAAAAAGTTCACCATACGAGGGTCGTACAAGAGTTGCTATGTTATGTTTTTCTAACAAAAACAACACCAATTTGTGTACATCCCTCATTTGAACCCCTTAATCTCATTCATTTTCAAAATAAATTAGTAGTTTAGAAAGTAGACTCGAAGCACTTGAATCCTTCTTTTTGTTCCATCTCAAAATTTTGAGTCTAAGTATCCTCAATTTCACGCCCAAGGTCAGTATTTCCTTATTTCAAAAAAAAAGTTGTCCACTTAAGTCCCCCTTTTTGGGAACCATCTTGGTGCACTTACCCAACTATTTAGATGGATTATTAATATCTCTTTTGCACCAAATCTAAGTTTCAATATAATAATTTGTAATTTTCTTTTGATTTAGTTCACAATTTAATTCATAACATTCCACTCACAAGGTTTATTCTACTAGTGTCACAAGTAGTATTTTGTGCACCTCGTATTCTCCTCTTTATCAAAACAAAATGATATACTTCATCAATTCACTCATCTAAATATGATAAGCACATGGCTCACTAATAGTAGTACAAAGATATGTAACTAATGTGCGTAAGTTTGGACCTTACACAACATATACTCTGCCTTTGCAAGCATCTTCCCTACGTGAAAATGGGAGGTTTGGAATAGGGTATGGACATCTGTAAAAGAAATGTGCGCTAGTAGAAAATGTTGTTGTATACTAAACTGTGTAGGGTAGAAGATGTTGTAATGTCAAAACCTAAATGTGCACATTATTAGGAACTTGGCGGTAATTTTAATTTATTAAACATACTCTAAAACCATCGCTTTAAACCTTAGTTTCAGGCTGCAACTCACCAAATTAGAGAAGTGAGCGGGAACCAATAGTGACAGGAAAAGTAGCACAAAATGGTGAAAAACAACCAAAAAAATGGAAAAAAATGATGAACGTTTAAGATTTGTTTAATCACAAAAAAAAAATATAATATATATGATATAAAATATAATTAATATATTATATAAATTTAATAAAATAGTAACAAGATTAAATTATATATAATATAATTATATTTATTATTATATTTATAGGTTATATTATTATTATATATTGTATTCTATAATAAAAAAAAAAAAAATTTAAATTTAAAATTATTATAATTAATAATTAATAATTAATATATTCTTATATAGAATAAATTAAATTATTATATAAAAAATTGATAGTTTAATTGATCTTTGGAGAGATTAGGAAAAAGAAAGAGAGGTCAAGGCGGAGACAATTCTATATAGAGAGAGGAATATATACTAACACTTGCACCTAAAGGAGGTTCAAGGATTGCACCGATAAAAAAATATATGTATGTTAATATGTTAGAGAGTATGTGTTTGTGCATGGATGTGCTAAAAATTGTAGTTGCATGTGGCTAGCTTAAAAAAAAAATAATTTCTAAATAATGGAATGAAATAAATTTAGACAAATCTAGATTAGGGCTCCCTAACATACTTCGTGCTCTTGGGCTTAGGTGTGGTGAAGTAAGGGCTCCCTAAAATGCTTCCTCTTTGACCCCATCATGCTAGACTATGGGAATAACACTATTAATTCTTGATTCCTTAAATGATCCATTCAAATGGATTGAAATAATTGATAGCCCTCAAAATAATGTATTATTTAAATGAAAGTGTTTGGAAGATAGCCCTCAAAATGCAATTGGATTGTTTAAATCATATTTTATTAGTGAAATTGACCATGATTTCTCTTTGATACATTTGACATGCTAACACAACAGGAAAATCAAATTGGCTTCAAATCATAGTTAAAAACATTAATGATTCATTAACATATATAATGAGTAATAAAAGTTAAAGAATATAAATGTTAATTTTTTTTTATAAAATATGTGAAGGCCTTAAGACTGCACCGAGAGGCAATGTCTTCCACGCAATAGATATTTTTGGTGCACCAAGCAACCTAGGTGGCCAAATGGCCCGCTTAGGTAGGGCTCCCATGAGGGGGGCTTAAGCTTTATGGATTATGATCAAATTCAGAAGAACAAAGAATAGAGGAGTAATAGCCATTTATTTAGTTCATTTTTATTTGTCTGATATTAGTCATTTATTTAGTCATTTTACCCAATGACCAAATTAGTTACTTATAAATGACCAAATTAGTCATTTATTTGCCAAATTATACTAGTGTTAGTCATGTGACTAAAAGTTAATAGTCACGTAGTCATTTATTTGTCAAATTCTACTAGTGTACCTTTCATTTTAATAGATCTCCGTTAGACTCTTGGTCTTTCTTACCATTAGGGAGGCAAGAATGGGGTTTGAATTTTCACTACTATTGCTATTCTGTTGAACAGTCTGGGCCCGGAGCTCTCGGGAACCACTCCTCTAGCTGTCTGTGGTTGCTTTCCTTTTTGTCTTCTCATGTCAGGAGCTGTAAAGATCTGTTGGGAGCTCTTGATGGCCAAATCTCTAGTTGTCTATGATTGTCTACCTACGCCAAGAGCTATTAGGAGCTATTGGGAGTTGACTATCTCTACTGTTACAGGATCTTATTGATCTTCATACTTATATTCTTTATCATCAACTGGAACTCTAATTGAGTTACTCGAAGAGGTGTCCACCGATCCATCCCAAAACTCATTTTCAATGAACTCCATGTCCCTACTAATCACTATCTTCTTGGTGATTGGGTTATACAACGCGTAGGCTTCAAAATCTTCACTATAGCCCATGAAGATGCACTTCTCACCCTTTTCATCCAATTTCTACCTCTTCTCTCTTGGCACAAGTGCATATGCCACACATCCAAACACTCTCAAGTTCTCAACCATCCACTTGCATTTTGTCCATTCCTCTTATGAGATTTTATCACGAACCACTTTTGTTGGACTTCTATTCATCAGATATATAGTTGTTACTAAACCTCTCCCTAATATTCATCTGGAAGTCCCTTTTCTTTTAGCATGCTCCTTGCCATCTCTATGATGGTCCTATTCTTTCTCTCAGCCACTCCATTTTGTCGCGGAGTATAACTAGTTGTTAGCTCCTTCTTGATGTCATTTTGCCTACAAAAATACACAAACTGATTGGAGGTATACTCTCCTCCTCAATCTGACCGTAGGACCTTGATCATGTGTCCACTCTCCTTTTTAGCCTGGGTCTAAAACAACAAAAACTTATCAAATGCTTCAAACTTATGTTTCAAAAAATAGACCCAAGTCCTACAACTATAACCATCAATGAAGGTCATAAAATATTGGATTTTACCAATAGATATGGTTTGCATAGGGTCTACCAAATCCATGTGCACCAGTTCCAATGGTTCTCTTTTCCTTGTAGAGTTGTCTGATTGAAAGGGTTTCCTATGTTGATTGCTGAAAATGTAAGCCTCGCACTTAACATTAGGCTCTACTATTTTTGGAAAACCATCTACCATTTTGTTCTTGGACAAAAGACTCAAACCAGCATAGCCTAAGTGTCCATACTTGGGATGCCATAGCTTGGAGGGGTCTTGAATGGTTCTCCCGAGGGCTACTTGTTGTACTACTGTATATTTTCCATTCATGAGAGGTGCAACTATAGAATAAGATGAGAAACACGTCTCAATCTTCAAAGAAAACATTTGGTTCTTAGTCATTTGAACTGCTGCAAATACTTTCGTCCTCTCATTCTTGTCATAAATAACGGATTGACCCTTCTCCATCAACACTTTATATCTATTTTGGATCAATTTTCCAAAACTCATGAGGTTATGCTTTAACCCAAGAGCAAGAAATACATTATGAATCTCCTTATTTTCACCTTATTTGGTACAAATCATGATAGATCCTTTGCCAACAATTGGAACTAATCCATTGTTCTCCATTCTTATCTTCGACTTTACATTCTTATCAATGAAAGAAAACAAACTTTCATTACCACTCATGTGGTTACTGCAACCGCTGTCCAAATAACAGACTTCAGGGTGGCCTTCTTCACTAATGTTGCACATGATGAAGGCTGTGGACTAATTGCCTTCAGCCACATTTTCATTTTGTTTTGGCTGATTATTGTGCGTTTTCTAGCACTCACTTGTATAATGAGTAAATTTATGATAGTAGTAGCATTCAACATTGCTTTTGTCATACCTTTAATTTGAACTATTGTTCTTCTTACCTTGTCAGGAGCTGGTCTAAGAGTTACACACTCCCTCTTGGTTGCTTGCTCATCCTGAGCTTTCTCCTCCAACATTTCTTTATCCAAAGTTGCCACAACCTCTACCACTTGAGCTCCTTCCACCATTGTTTCTTCTCCCCCTTCCTCTTGCATTTGATTGAGCTTTAAAAGCTTTTTCTTGGGAAGAAGTAGCAGACCTATTTAGACACTGCTCATGGGGTTGAAGAGAACCCATCAACTCATCCACCATCAAAGTAGAGAGGTCCTTTGCCTCTTCAATGGAATTGATGATTGCATCATACTAGGAGGGAAAACTTCTGAGGATCTTCTTCACAATCCTCTGCTCTTCCATGGTTTCACCATTCGTCCTCAACTGGTTTATCAAACCAGAGACTCTTGTGTGGAAGTCTGAAATGGACTCGTTGTCCCTCATCAAGAGTGTCTCAAAATCTTTTCGAAGCATCTGGAGCCTCACCAATTTGATGTTATCAATCCCTTTGTAGCTGGTTTGGAGGATTCCCCAAGCTTCATTTGCATACTTAACTGCTTCTATCTTGGAAAAAATGGCCTATGTTAAGGCTACTTCTATCAAACTCAATGCGTTAGCATCTTTCCTCCTTAAATCCTTCATCTGGGTCTTTTGGTTATTTGTGAGGGCAGCAAATGTCGCCCAATCAGTCTCATCATTAAACCCACGAATCACAAGCTCCCAAAAGTCATTTGCAACCATTATAGTTTTCATCTTCTTTGCCCAAACATCATAGTTATGTCTATTAAAGGACCCTAGTTACTGTCAACTCTTCCCTTCATCTCCAACCATGTCTCCTACATAAAAAACAAATTCCCTAAGACACGAAAAAATGGGGCCTACGATTCTGATACCATGTAGAAATTTTTAAATGCACAAAACAACATAGAGTTGATGCTCTATTTCCTAATCAATTGGTAATACCGAAACAAAATACAGAAGCGCAAACAATGCAAGGAGACATGCAATTTATTTTCTATTCAATAAGCTGAAAATGACATTACAAGGGTAAACTTAAAAACTCAAAAAATAAATTCTAGACTACATATTACAAAACTATTGGGAGGAATCTAGAGCTGCTCATACAAACTGACAACTTTTAGGAGCTTCTGAGAGCTTACTGTCCTTCTACACATAACTTATCAAGAGTTGCACAAAGCTTGATCTGGAGCAGTCACTGCTCAAAACACATACAAATAAAATACAACTGTTGTTGTTTAGGAGCTTCTCTGAATCATACAAAGAACCCACACAAAACATTTGTTTTCACAGACTGCTACTGCAAAAATTAACTTTCTTTTTCATTCCTTCCTTTTGTCTCTTCAACATTTCCTCTCAAAATTCAAATTTACCCACCACCATAAATTTGGAAATTCAAAATGGCCAACCACAATAAATTTTGGAGTTGTCAGGAGCAGTAGGGATGAAGATCCCAAAACTTTCCATTGAAGAAAGGGCTCCTGATGTAGGTAGGTGGAACAGCTGGAGGTCTGACATGAGAGCAGGCTTAGACAAATAATAAATTCCAACACATCAATCTTTGGCTACTAGGAGAATTTATTCCCTCAGGACTGTGAATCTTAAGTCCTTGGCAACACCTTAAATTAATCTCTTTGTATGTTCGGTGGTTTAAAAATAACAATGGTCTTGCCTTCTTATCTTGTTACATTTGAATATCTAGCAATTTCATTTATTTAATATTCTACAAATTCTTATGGCTTCAATATATATTTTATTCTTGTTATCCCCAATCTTGGTCCCTGAAAATTTTAAATTTTTGCCCTATCAATAAGTCATTTGAAGTTTGCAAGTTATTCACGATTGAAGGTTTTATATTTTCAGCTGCATTGCCTTTACAGTCAAATCCTCGATTCTTGGCATATTGAAGTCTTAAAACGTTCCCATAATTTCTTCAAGTTAGAACTTAGAAGACATGGGCCATGGATATTATAAGTTTTGTAGGGTTATAATGGTCGAATAAGGAGAAATTCTAGCGGATTGAAATGAAGAACCCGCACATAGATCAGCAATTTGGGAAGTCTCCAACACATTGCAAGGCACCAATCCTTGAGTTACTGTCATAATCCTCGATAGTGTAGGAGTCTTATTATGCAATTCAATGTGGATTCATATATTGCTTTCAAGTGTGGCATCAGTTAAGTGCTTCACAAAACTAAGGAGGATTTGTTTCAAGCGGCTCGCTACAACGAATCAGTATAATGTGGCAGCGGCATATTACATGGGCTCGTGAACCATTGGCGAGGTCTACAATGGTTAGTGTAACCTTGCAAATGGCTGCTAGCGGTATCCGCAGTGGTTACACGAACCACCAAAAAGGCCGCTATGCTATTTGAAGCATGAAGGCGAAAGTGAATGCTTCAGTGGCGGACTGTTTTGAAAATTATGAAAAGGCCCGACACATTGTTTAGAGGCATGAATATGGTGTGAGTCAAAGCCATTACAACATAGAAAAGGCTAGTTACATGGGAACAACGGAATGCATGTCATCAACAATAAAGGAATGACACACGACTGAGGAAAATCAGAAGTTGACCCGCAATTACAAAGGCCGAACCCCATGAAAACAATGCTAATTTATTCGATTTCATTGAATATCATATGAGGGATACCATTGTGGCTAGCGCAAACTATTGTGACGAAGAAACCATTGATATAAGGCGGTCCGCTTCATTTCAAAAGTAACTCTACTTACATCCGATGGGCTGGGCATATTTTATTGAATACCACAAACCTACATGCTGCTAATGACGGTTGGATGCGGGGTGACAACACGACTTATGGTGACAAAAGAACAGGGCATAAGATTATTGTCAATGGATTTCTTTTACAAGCTGTTTGTGTGTGGATCGGCTTAGGAGACTTCTTCATAGGCTCTATATGTTGCTTTGGAACAAGTATGGAGAAATCGAAGAAGGGGCTATATATTATTATGGAGTTTTAAACTGGAGATCTCATTAAGATTGTGATTACAAAAATTGCCCGAATCTATAATGTTGATTCCATTGGTGAATCATCTCGAGTTAAAGAGAATTGTAACCGATAGCCTGGAAGCAGCTTAACACAATATAATCAAAGAAAGGAAGCTCAATTCTAGCAAATAATAATTGCATGTTATCATTGTCTCTGGCGGACCTTCAACAAAGCAATTGATACAGTGAATTTACTGAAACCGATACAAATACCAATCCTTTGTAATCTATGGAAAAATCATGGCTCTCACACACCAATAATGTGATAATCGATGGTCACAGGCGAGATGTCTCGGAGAGTTCTTGAAGGTAGTACTAGTTCATGAAGCAAATTAAAGAACATTTATATTTTTCCTTAAAGACTAGCTTGCAGTGTGCTTGGGAAATTTTCTGTGAACAATATAAGCAGCCTGTTTGTTGTGCCTGTGAACTCTCAACCTCTGCGAACACTCGACCTTTTTCTAATTCTGGGACACAAATACAGGAAGACTTCTCTGCAAGATGATCAACATAGAGTCATTTGAAGTGTATCATCTAGACAACGATGGTGATCTATTGAGCGAATAAGGTGTTATGGGAAGTGACTCTGCTCAACTAGCACTTCGGATGTGAATCGATGAAGGCCGCTTATCTCATCATTTCGTTAAATCACGTATTCTTCTATACCTATTATAAAAGTTTTAGTTATGCACGACAACTCTAATAAGGAAATAAAAGTTTTCAAATGTGGCCTGGAAATTGGTAGGCGAAAAATCCTATCATTTTGTAACCGATTCCTTTGCAATAAGCGGAATAGTTATGGAAGTTGAACGGTTTCTTGATTTTTATTTATTCTTGAAGAAACAAAGAAGGGGGGATCTTTTGGTTGTGAAACAGGAGCCTCTTTGAGGGCTTTGGGGTTACAGTAAATAGATCTTTTTCTGTTATTCGCCTGGGGAAGATAGGAGCAGTTTGGTTTTTCCTCAAAACACATTTGTTGTATAGGAGATATGGTTTTTGATTGTAGATTTCCTTTGTGTCTCTGTAATCATCCTTTAATGTAGTTTCTGTATATCAAGTTGTGAATGCATTTGATGTTGAATCTGTGAATTCTAGTTAAGTTATTCCTTGAGAGGATCTGCTACTCACTCTTTCTTGGTTATCATCCGTGGGTGTGAAGTGGGTGATGTGTGCATCATCTAATTTACATTCTGTTCATTCTATGTTTGTTTATCATATCTGTATCATTTTTATGTGCAGATATTAGTTGCCTTTACTGATTTGTGGTTAAAAGAACATATTAGTTTTATTTTCAGTTTTCTAATCTATTGAAAATCTTAAGAGGGAGTTGTACCTCTTCAATTCAAAGGGCGATTGCTTTTTTAAAGAGAGCATTCATCCAGAACTGTTAAGAACAGAAACACCTTTTCAAACTGAGAGTCAACATTATCTCAAAGTGCCCAATTTGTTTGCTTATTAACAACCTTAGCTAATTTTTAATTCGTTAGCAACAACAAATTTCTTCATGGCCGTGATAACTTTCCTTGGACAACAAAAAACTTCAGAGATCTGGAAGATATATTCTTCCTTGTCCAATGAATAATCGTAGCAGGTGAATATAGTGATTTCTTTTTCTAGATGATTTTACAGAATATTGTAGCCATATCTAAGTTTGCTGTAGTAACAGGAAAACATCATGACTTACCTTATTTTGTGGTAGTTAAGATTTATCTCTTTTATCTTTTGGCGACTTTATTTCTTATTTATGTCATATACAGATTTGGTCATCCGTATTAAAAATTTAGATCACCCTCTTCATATGCAATGTGACATCCTTAAACTATGGTTATAATTTGATTCACCATTTCAAAGATTAATTTTTTTTCTTTATTTCACGAACAAAAAATCTTCTCTTTAAATGAACTGCATTATCTTTTGGTTTGGTGACCTCAATCCCTCTACAACCTTCTGTGGTTTAGCCTTCAAAAATTCAACTTCCTCACACCCTTCATATTCTTTATAAATATTCTGTAATCTATTTCTTATACGACTTTGTTGGTGATGGATGGAGATGGATAAATTATAAGACACAATATATAGAGCATATGAAAAACAATATCTTTCCAAACTCTCTTCAGTGTTGCAACACTTCAACTATTCATTCAACATAAAATGATTACACAACCATTATATATTCATAGAATTTGAAAGCATTCAACTCACTCTCCATCATTTGATTAGCTAAACACAGATATATAAATAACTAAAAAATGTCTCAATATATGGAGGTCCTGAGTACATGCACAAAATAATTCTAAAATTGAAGCGACTTGCTTAAAATAATAATTTTTTTTTTCTTTCTCTTTTATCCTTATCTCTTTTCTATTATGGAATATTTCAATTATATTTTATAAATTAAAATTTATTGGTGGGAGAAATTATATATTCCAACACTCTTGATCAAACAACTCGAATATCTTTAGATATTTTTTCTCAACAGTGATGCCTTTCTTTTGGCTTAATCTTCTTTAATGGCAGTGAACCCTTCAATGAATTGCAATATATATCATTGTTTTTTCACAACTATATTCTTATTCCTTTCAACTTCCTCCAACTACTTCGACAATCTTTTAAAAGATCGATTTTTAAATCTTCAAAACTTGAACCTAAAAGTACTCTTCTTGAAAACTCACTATCTGTAGTTTTTTATTTTGCATGATTTCTTACAAGATAAAATCTATCACCCTTCTTAAACCTTTAATTTCTCTTTGCTAACACATCTTTTCTAAATGATTTCTCAAACCACATATGCTACAAGGATGAATATCCCAACACACATTCTTTGTATGTCCTTTTTTCGTTAAAAAATGAAAACAATACACACATTGTATTCTTTGAGCTAATTTTCTTGAATCTGTAGCAATCGTAACATCATTTCCTTTACTTGTGACATGTCCAAGACGTTCATATAGGTTGGCCTCATAGTTCAATCAATGGGCTCTTTGATTCCTTGCCCATACTTTTCTAATCCTTTTCTCTTATATCCCATTCTTGTTATGATTTTGAAACCAATATTCTTCTAAGTAGAAGTAACAAGATTTGTATATTCAAACAAATTATCATCTTCATCCTTACACTCTTATTCAAAAACAATTTCAACTATATCACATAAACCAGTGGATTGATGAAAAGAATAACACAAATCTTCTGTGCCACATAAAGAGTTTTGATTTTAAAAACTCACATTTTTTTTTCCAACAAGTTAAAATGTCCCTCTAAATCTTTAATCTTCTTTTGTACCTCATCAAACAACTTCATTTTTTCTTCTTGTTCTTCATTCTTTGTTTTTGCTTTATCCAATGTTTTTTCAAGATTATGAATTTTGCACAATTAAATTTGCTACCAATTTTGAATTGGTTTTTTAACTTCCATGCATTCTTCTTCCAAAACATTTCTTTCTTTATTTATTATTTTACCTATCTTTCCCATTCAAGCAAATGATTTCAACTTACCTTGTTTATGGACTTGATTTTGATATAGCGATTTGCTTTCTTTCAACAACTTCATGTGGCTTCACTCTTTCAAGGTTTCCTTTGTTACTATGGTAATTGATTCTCCAGCAATTATGATTGTATCTACAATGTCAGCAATCTCTTCATTTGGAAATAGTATGACCTTTTGTAAGGTTGTGATCTCACTTCACATGGACTTGAAATTGTGGCGACTTCTTTCAAACTATAATCCTTAATAACTTTCCATTGTGGTGGCAAGCTACATCCTTATTTTAATGCCTCTCTACTTCTGGCAATTAGATAATTTCTAATGCCACAATCTTCCTTTGATTTCTTGGCATGATTCTCTCTTACCTCGGTAGTGCTTTTCTTAAGTAACTTATTTTTAGCAACTTGTGTTAAATCTCTTTCCCTCTTTATGCAACGATCGACTCTTGAAGCCTTGGCATCAATAAAAACTTTCTCACTTTAAATAGTAGCCTCTATTGTCTTCCTTATTAGTGCAACCATTTTAACTTTATTACACGATCTAATTATTGCAACACCTATTATATTTATGTTAGACAACTTACCCTTTTTCACGATCTTACTTTCGAGTTTGAATTCTCACCATTCAATCAACAACATATTATTCTCTCCTTTAACAACAAATTCTTTTAAATCACAATAATATAATATTAATATAATACTAATAATAAAATTATTAATATAATTTAATTGATATATAATTTTAATAATATAAATTAAGATATAATTTAACTTTGACATTAACTTGGATTTGAAAATAATAAAATAATAATATAACAATAATGTAAATATATATATGTTTTATTATTATATTATTATCAAATTACATTATTCTATTTGTAGAAAATTAGAGAGCAAAAGAACTTTACTTTTGATATTATATTTTCTATAATTTTAATAATATAATTTAACTTTGACATTAACTTGGATTTGAAAATAATAAAATAATAATATAACAATAATTCAAATATATAGATGTTTTATTATTATATTATTATAAAATTATGTTATTCTATTTGTAGAAAATTAGAGAGCAAAAAAACTTTACTTTTGATATTATATTTTCTACATTATGAAAAATATGGATCTAAAGATCTTTAAGTACATTTATGGACATGTGTGTCTCTTGAATGAGACATGACACTTTGTAACTAAATAAAGCTTATATTTTAACACCTCTCAATAAAATTTATTTTATCACACAAATTAACTAGATGATGGGGGCCACCTATAACAAATAGGTTTATTAACTACCCATGTACAAATGAGGAATACTTAACACCAATGACCTTCTTGAAAGTATAAAAACTTATCCTTTTGAATAGAGATGATTATTTTTTGTCCGTCATTATCCATAGTAAGACATTATCCATAGTTATATCAATAAAGGAAGTAAAGCATTCCCAATTATCTTTACAATCAAGAACTTGACAAATTTAGCAATAATATCTATGATCAACTTCTGCAACAATCTTTGCGATCAATTTCAACAATGATCTTTTCGATCATTTTCAACAACAATCTTTTTGATCAATTTCAAAAATGATATTTTCGATCAAATCCTTAAATGATTAGTAATGATCTTTGTGATCAACTTTAACAATGATCTTTATGACCAAAAACTTAAACAATCTTCGCGATCAACACTGCAACTTTTATGTTTAACAATGATCTTTACAATCAATGTTACAACCATTAAACAATGATCTTTGTGATCAAGATAAATTTTAGGTTCAACAATGATTTTTGCAATCAACCTTGCAACTATTCAATAGTGATCTTTGCGATCAATAATACAACTTCTTAGGTTCAACAATGATCTTTTGGGATCAATATTACAACCATTTAGCACTAATCTTTATGATCAATGGGTACTTATTGTACATATATGAGTGGTCCAACTTCAAATTCCTTATTGAAATTTTTTCATTGTGTTTGGGAGCATCTTGCACACTAAAATTCTCGCATGTCTTCAAATTTCCATTTTATCTCTCGACCATTCTTTTCTTCTTAAACTACTTCATCTTGCAATAATACTAGCACTTGCACTAGAAGGGGTGCAAGGGTTACACCGATAGAAAATTATATGTAAATTAACATGCTAAGGAGGTATATTCTTTATTTTTACTAATGTCATATTCCAACTATATTATACACTAGGTTTTTGGAAAATATGTCATTTCTATATCGCGTCTATTGACATTCATATACATATCAAGACAATTTAACAATGCATTTATCTAGACCCCAATCCTAAAGATGAATAGTAATCTATTTTTTTCAAAATCCTGGATGTATAAAGAACCACAAGTTCAACAAATATTATTGGTATTCAAAAACCTTCCACAAATGATTAAATTAAATTTAACTGGGCATTCCAAGCACCTAATGCTATAACCAAAATGATTCAAATTAGCTTTAGCTCTAGAGCCTTTTCAATTTCCTCTCTCGCTACAAATAACTCAATTTGTTCATATGTTTTGTTTGTGCCTTTAATAATACTAAAATTTTACTCTTGATAGAACAATGTTGTTTGCTATTAATATTCATTAAAATTCAAACCTTGCATTTACAAAATCTTAGAGTACCTGTCTCGATGGTTAGTTATGTCAAACACCCTTTGGCTATGACAAAATCTAGCACAAATAGTGATAGATATGTCAGACAATGTCCCCTTCAAAAATGGCCTAAACATTGTAGACCTCTTATGCACATGTTCAACATAGAGGGGTCAACTACTCTTCATTGTGATTAGTGACAAGACTCTTATTCTCTTGTGTGACTGGTGATGGCCTCCTTTAAGGGCTCCCTTCTTAATTATTGGGTAAAAGCTTGTATTTAAATCTGATAAATGAACTATTATTCCCCAGTTTAATTTTTAGGGATCCCTTGTAATTATCTAGCATATTATTTCTCAATCCAAACTAGCACTAGTTGACTAGACAAGTAAGCTATATACAAGTCAACAAAGTACTTTGTTATTAAATTTATGGCAGTAGCAGCTATCCTTATAATGGCCTGAAAAATAACCTTATATTTGATCAAGTTTCATAAAACTTTTATTTAGGACTTCTCATTCTTGGTGGAGATAGAGCCAATGCTTATTTAAAAAAATGATTGACATAGATAACTCCTTGCTTTCCAAATTTTGTCTTCATTGTATTCTGATTCAGAAAGAATGGGATGAAGGAAGGTTTTTATTGTTAGATTTTTGGAAAAGCTTAATGCATTTCTTTTTTTGGGCTTCCCCGTCTACGTATACCTCTCTCCTCTTACCTCTGTTTCACCAAACAAAAATAGTAAATGTTAACCATAACGTAGAAGTAAAAATGTCTAGGAATCTAAAAGATTAATTGAGAAAAGCATACCTGATTTCACAAAATCATACAGTCAATAAAATAGATTATACAGTTTCCCTTTTGAAGACTCCAACATACGAGAATTCCATTTCCCCTGTAGTTAATATCAAACTTAAATGTGTCAAAGAATTGCACTGTAGTGGGAATTGGGGCCATTTGTGAGAGCATGATCCAGGTTCAAGTCCTCCCTCGCTACAATTAGGTGGCCCACAACTCTAGCGGGAAAGGCAAGTTAGATGCGGTGCAGTTAGGGTAACGATTAATAAGTTTGCCCATAACTCCAGCAGAGGTATAGAGAGGAAAGTTAGATGTAGTGCAGTTGCCGTATAGGAACAATGAGATGCCTTTCTTCCTGGGAAATGTCTATAAATCTTGGATAATGAATATACAACACATACCTCGGTGACAAATGTTTTTCAATCTTGATAATGTGATTTGAACTAAACCAACACCGTGTTACAAGACTGTTCTTAATTCCACTCAAATATTCCTTCAAATCTTTATTTGAAATGACCTCTGTCATATTTACAGCTATTTGATGATCTGAAATGAAATGAAAAGGAATTTAATCTAAATGAAAATGGATGTTGATGATTATTCGCTTGCGTTGCGTGATGCCCACCATTCCAGATTTAGTGAAGCCATGCCTGTGCATAATCTGTGAGAGTTGAGTGGTTTTCCCTAAACCAGTTTCTTCAATTATAACAATGACTGAGTTGAGACACGAAAGTTGTATAACATTGATTTTGACTTCGATCTTGACAGAAACCAACTACACGTCTTTAATTCTCTTCTCACTCTTACTCACAATTTCTTAGAAGGAGAGAAAATTAATGATGGTTCAAACCATCATATCAGATCGTATGATTTTATCTGATTCGAAGGGACATTGACTAGCAGCTGGAAATTTCATATTTGAAGTGATATGACGTGTGACGTATTCTATCAATCAAATCTACAATTTAGAAATCCAGCAGCGATCAAAATCTAAGAATAACGATACTCTGCATTTATCATATTGCTTAACATTCAATATAATTCAATGCACATATAATTTGTCGTTGAATTTCACCTTTCACTGAAACCACTACCAGTTTTATGGGAATTTTTTATAGTTTTCCGGCTGAGACAGGTTTCCAGCACAAAGCTCCTACAATATATAGTCTATCGGCTAATTATTTTCTTAAAGATACATTTGTATCACCCCCATAATTCTGCCATATCATTCCTCGTGCCTCTTGGATAAGTAACTATTGATATCCCATAGCAACCATGATACAAAATCCCTATTGACATCCTGCACACTCTCAAACTTACACCATATCGACCTAAGATTAAATTTGTATATTTCTTTGACCTTAATCTTACACAATATTCCCATACCTTGTGAATCTTGACAAAGGCTTGAAATTTTTGCCTATACTATTTTTTTAAAACCTTCTATGAGACCTGTGATATGGGAATATAATTGATATGTGGATATATCCATAAGTATCCAAAACTCCATCATATCTGAAGTGTGACATTCACACATTCCCATTTGATAAAATAAACTATGAAAGATTGTAAAGGAAATGTTGATTTATATGAGGCTTCCATTCATTACAACATCTTCCTAACCCACGTGGCAATATGCAATCAGATGCTACCATATAGAAATGACCCACGATGTAAAAGGTTTCAACCCTTTCAAATGAGACACATGTTTCTCTTAGTGAAGGAGTCCATAGGTTATTTACAATTTCTCACAATGTTGGACATTCAACACTATTAGCTTTAGATTAAGGTAGACCTCGCTCTAGGATACATGGCATCTACTTTCAAATAATGATAGATATTAAACTCTAATATATATATGAGTGGTTGGGAAACTTTAAGAAACTCAAAAAAATATTGAAACAATCAATTATAAATACATGTTGAAGTAATTTCCAACTCTATCCATTAAGAAATGGTTCAATATAAGGTATTTTTATGGAACATATGTCACAAAAAATAATAATAAAGAAATATGTGTTGTTCATTTTACAAGGTAGGATACATATAATATTAAAGTTGATTATTGATATTGTTAAATACATTATATTATAATATATAGGAACTAGGATGAAAAAGTGTTTGATGTGAATATTTTATCATTAAAATATAAATAAAATTACTTACCACTATTAAAAGATAACCACTAAGATTTAAAACAAATGAATCTATGATATAGAGTGAAACCTTTTTTTGGACTTTTTGATAATGTATCAAACCCCCACATAAGGCACAAGAATAGCTCTCTAGATCAATATCTTACTTTAAAAAACATAGAGAAAGCATGTTGATTGACTATGGACATGGCGCCTTAAGATGAATAATATGGATACAAAAACCTATATATTAACTTTGACCAAGATTTTAAATATGGATACAAACACATATATATGGTATAGGACTATCAACAATACCAAAATTATCCTACTAAACAAATGTAGAAACAAAATAAGCATATGGACAAAGGTTATAAGTTACATTTTAGAACATCAAATCTAATATCTCAAAGGTTAATGCAAATGTATAATGCTCAATATACACTAGGAACATTCAAAAGACCATAGTTAACCTAAAATTTAAAAACATAAAGAAAATTCCAAAGATAGGAAGAAATGATCATTAGGCTCTGATACCAAATGTGATGTCACTTTTCCTCTTATGGTTATTAAGTATTAGTAGCAGATTTAATATAACAAATATTAGAGTTAGTATAATGTATAATATGCAATATTATCAAAATAATTGTGAATAATTAATGTAAGCTACAAATATGTTACAATTAAATAATCAACATAGTAAATGGAATAAAAAATCTACATAGATTTATTCATATTAACACCAAATCTATAGACAATATTCCCAATATTGAATCAATGGTTCTCGATACTTATCTTAAAGTCATGGAAAGGTTGTTATCTGACACTAAGAGGAATGGTTATAGATCTAGATTGTTTCCTGACACAAAAACCCTTGGAGAAATTTCATATTCCAACACTCCTCGTTAATTTTGACGAAAAATTCCCCCTTCCCCCCCACCCCTCTCTCTCTCTCTCTCTCTCTCTCTCTTTGATGGTTGCAACCAAGTCTTCAGGCTCACTCAAATCCTTTTTTTGCATGATAGCTACAAGCAATCTCTAAGATCTTCATATATTTTTCTCAATAGTGATGCCTTTCTTTTGGAAATATTTTTTTAATGGTAGAGAAATCTTCTAGGAACTGCAATATATGGGTAAGTGCACAAAGATGGTTCCCAAAAAGGGGACTTAAGTGGACACCTTTTTTCTAAAATCAGGAAATACTAACCTTGGACGTGAAATTGAGGATAGTTATACTCAAAATTTTGAGATGAAACAAAAACAAGGATCAAAGTGCTCCAAGTCTACTTTCTAAATTGCTAATTTATTTTGAAAATGGTTGAGATTAAGGGGTTCAAATGAGGGGCATACACAAATTGGTGTTGTTTATGTCAGAAAAACATAACATAGCAACTCGTGTACGACCCTAGCACGGCGTACTTTTTTTTACTATTTTTAAAATCACTACGGTCAGAAGTTAGCTAATAGTATTTAGTTGATGCATGATTTTTTTGATAATTTTTTAATGAATATTTGATTTTTTACTAATGTTCGAAGTGGAAACTTCTTGATAAATAGAATTTTGGTCGTGCTACCCCTAAAATTTTTGGAAACTAATTGATTTTTTTTAAAAAAATTTTTTTGTAGAATGGAGTCTAGTTTCTAAAGATGTAATTTATTTGAAATTTCGATGAGCGGTTAATTTATAACGAAAAAAACACCAAACATTTATTTTTGCCAAAAAAGAGACATACAAACAAAATAAATTATGAATGAAAGGCTTCAAATTGTCAGAAAGTGAAAAAAATTACATCGTTGGATAGCTAAGAGAGAATGTAACATTACCCAGATGTTCGATTTGTTTGATATTGAACCACGTGCAATCTTGAAGGTGAGCACAAAGTCGATTATGTGAAATATTGTAGAATTTGAAAAAACATGTCTGTGGTTGTTGGGAATGCCCTCCAAGCCTTTGGGTTGGTATTCCAAGGAAAATACCAAACCCAAGGCTTGGGGATTCCCAAAGCAATATATAACGTGCACGCGTTATATCGTAGTTTTGACATGGTTTTTTGTGTTTGTAGGGAACATGTCAAGAAAGACATATCGTGAGTGCATTATGACACACTCGCATTATGTCTTCCTTTATATTGCTACTTTATTGAATGTATGCTGATATATTTTTATTTTTGTATGTACATGTATGCTTGTATGTCATGTATGTCATGTATGTATGCATGTATGCATGCTTGCATGCCATGTATGTATGTATGTATGCATGCTTGTATGTATGTATGTATGCTTGTATGTATCAATGCATGATATTGTGTGTATGCCTATATGTATGTAAGATTGTATCTACACATGTATGTATGTATGCTTGTATGGATGTAGGATTGTATGTACATATGTATTATGCTTGTATGTATAAAAGTATGTATGTATTTATGTATGTCTTTAGAGGGAGGGAGAATTTTAAGAGAGAGAGAGAAAGAGAGAGAGTCCGGAGAGAGGGAGAGGGGGTGGAAGTGAGATTTTAAGAGAGAGGGAGTGGAAGAGAAGGGGTTGGAGTGAGAGGGACTTAGTTAGGTAGGGTGGGAGGGATAGAGAGAGAGAGAGAGAGGAGAGAGAGGGAGAGAGAGAGATGGAGAAAAAGAGAGAGTTATGTAGGTAGGGCGCCAAAGGGAGAGACTTGAGAGTGTGAGGGGGGTGAGAGGGAGAGACTTGAGAGATAGGTAGTGAGAGGGAGTGCGAGAGAGAGGGAGTGGGAGAGAAAGGGAGTGTGAGTGAGAGACCTGAGAGAGGGAGAGGGTGTGGGAGGGAATAACTTGAAAGAGGTAGAGAAAGAGGGGGTTGGAGTGAGAGGGACTTATCTAGGTAGGGTGGGAGGGATAGATAGAGAGATGGGAGAGAGAGTTACCTAGGTAGGTTTCCAGAGGGAGAGATTTGAGAGAGAAGTTGGTGGGAGGGAGAGAGAGGGAGAGAGAGGGTGTGGGAGAGTGTGGGAGGGACATACATAGATATATATAGGGAGAGAGAGAGAGGGTGGTAGGGATTGATTGAATCAGAGGTATGTAGAAAGAGGGAGAGGGTAGATAGAGACAATTAGAGAGGGTAGGAGAGAGGGAGGGAGGGAGGGAGGGAGAGGTGAGATGTATGGATAGAGAGAAGGTGATAGAGGTTGAGGGTATAGGGTTGAGGGATTAGGGTGGAGGACCTATAGGGTTGATGGTTTCTAGGGTATTAGGGTTTAATGGTTGAGGGTTGAGGGATTAGTGTCGATGGTAGAGGGTATTGGGTTGAGGATAAAGGGTAGAAGGTTTAAGGGTTTAGGGTTGAGGGTAGAGGGTTTAGGGTATAGGTTTGAGGGTATATGGTTGAAGGATTAGTTTGAGGGTCCAATGTAAAGGGTAGAGGGTATAGGGTAGGTTTAGGGTTTAAGGATTGAGGGTTGAGGGATTAAGGATTAAGAATTGAGGGTTGAGGGTTTAATGTATAGGGTAGAGGGTAGAGGGTTTAAGGGTTGAGAGTTGAGGGTTGAGGGTTTAAGGTTGAGGGTAGAGGATTGGGGGTATAGGGTATAGGGTCGAGGGATTCAGGTTGAGGGTCCAATGTATAGGGTAGAGGTTATAGGGGTTGAGGGATTAGGGTTTAAGGGTTGAGAGTTGAGGGTAGAGGGTTGAGGGTTTAAGGGTTGAGGGATTAAGGGTTGAGGGTTTAGGGATTAGGGTAGAGAGTTTTCTTGAATTTAAGGGTGAAAGAGTTGAGGGATTAAGGTTGAGGGACTAGGGTTTAGGGTAGAGGGTATTGGGTATTGGGTATTGGGTTGAGGGTTGAGGGTTGAGGGTTGAGGGTAGAGGGTAGAGGGTAGAGGGTTTAAGCATTTAGGGTTTAAGGGTTGAGGGTTGCGGGTTTAGGGTTGAGTGTTTAATGGTTTAGGGGTTTAGGTTTTAGGGTTGATGGATTAGGGTAGAGAGGGAGGGATGGATGTATAGAGAGGAGAGAAGAGGAGGGAGGGACATATATATGTGAGGGTTGAGGATCCAATGTATAGGGTAGAGGGTTAAGAATAAAGGTTATAGGTTTGATGACATGTAGGGTTGAGGGATTAGGGTATTGGGTTGAGGGCATATGGTTGAGGGATTAGGGTTGAGGGTACATATGGTTGAAGGATTGGGGTTAAGATTCCAATGTATAGAGTAGAGGGTATTCGGGTTGAGTGTTGAAGATTGAGGGATTAAGGGTTGAGGGTTGAGAATTGAGGGTTGGGTGTTTGATGTATAGGGTAGAGGGTAGAGGGTTTAAGGCTTGAGGGTGGACGATTGAGGGTATAGGGTTGGGGGGATTAGGGTTGAGGGTCCAATTTATATGGTAGAGGGTATAGGGTTGAGGGATTAGGGTAGATAGTATACCAAGTGGGTTTAAGGGTTGAGGGATTAGGGTTGAGGGTAGAGGGAAGACGATTGAGGGTAGAGGGTAGAGGATTTAAGGGTTTAGGGTTGAAAAGTTTAAGGGTTTATAGGGCAGATGGTAGAGGGTTGAGGATTTAAGTGTTGACGGTTTACGATTGAGGGTAGAGGATTGAGGGTATATGGTTGGGGGATTAGGGTTGATGGTCCAATGTATAGGGTAGAGGGTATAGGGGTTGAGGGATTAGTGTTTAAGGGTTGAGGAATTAAGGGTTAAGAGGGTTGATGGATTAGGGTAGAGAATTTTAGTAAGTCGGTTTAAGGGTTTAAGGGTTGGGGGATTAGGGTTGAGGGTAGAGGGTAGAGGATTAAGGGTAGAGGGTTTAAGGGTTTAGGGTTTAAGGGTTGAGGGTTGAGGGTTTAGGGTTGAGTGTTTAAGGGTTTATAGGGTAGAGGGTAGAGGGTAGAGGGTAGAGTGTTTAAGGGTTGAGGGTATAGGGTTAGGGGATTAGGGTTGAGGGTCCAATGTATAGGGTAGAGGGTATGGGGGCTGAGGGAATAGTGTTTAATGGTTGAGGTATTAAGGGTCAAGAGGGTTGAGGGATTAGGGTAGAGAGTTTACTAAGTGGGTTTAAGGGTTTAAGGGTTGGGGGATTAGGGTTGAGGGTAGAGGGTAGAGGATTGAGGGTAGAGGGTAGAGGGTTTAAGGGTATAGGGTTTAAGGGTTTAGGGTTTAGGGTTGAGTGTTTAAGGGTTTATAGGGTAGATGGTAGAGGGTAGAGGGTTTGAGGGTTTAGGGTTTATGGGTTGATGGTTTAGAGTTTAGGGTTGAGTGTTTAAGGGTTTATAGGGTAGAGGGTAGAGGGTTTAAGGGTTAAGGGTTTGAGGTTAAGGGTAGAGGATTGAGGGTATAGGGTTGAGGGTATAGCAGTTGAGGGATTAGAGTTTAAGGGTTGAGGGTTGAGGGATTAAGAGGGTATAGGGGTTGAGGGATTAGGATTTAAGGGTTGAGAGTTGAGGGTTGAGGAATTAAGAGGGTATAGGGGTTGAGGGATTAGGATTGAGAGTAGAGGTTAGAGGATTGAGGGTAGAGGTTAGAGGGTTTAGGGTTGAGTGTTTAAGGGTTTATAGGGTAGAGGGCAAAGGGTTTAAGGGTTTAGGGTTTAAGGTTGAGGGTAGAGGATTGAGGGTATAGGGTTAGGGGATTAGGGTTGAGGATCCAATGTATAGGGTTTAGGGTATAGGGGTTGAGGGATTAGGGTTTAAGGGTTGAGGGATTAAGAGGGTATAGGGGTTGAGGGATTAGGGTTTAAGGGGTGATGGTCGAGGGTTGAGGTATTAAGATGGTATAGGGGTTGAGGGATTAGGGTTTAAGGGTTGAGATTTGAGGGTTGAGGGATTAAGAGGGTATAGTTGTTGAGGGATTAGGGTTTAAGGGTTGAGGGTTGAGGGATTAAAAGGGTATAGGGGTTGAGGGATTAGGGTCTAAGGGTTGAGGGTTGAGGGTTGAGGGATTAAGAGGGTATAAGGGTTGAGGGATTAGGGTTTAGGGTAGAGGGTAGAGGGTAGAGGGTTTAGGGTTTAAGAGTTGAAGGTTTAGGGTCGAGTGTTTAAGGGTTTATAGGGTAGAGGGTAGAGGGTAGAGGGTTTTAAGGTTGAGGGTAGAGGATTGAGGGTAAAGGTTTAGGGGATTAGGGTTGAGGGTCCAATATATAGGGTAGAGGGTATAGGGGTTGAGGGAATAGGGTTTAAGGTTTGAGGGATTAAGAGGGTATAAGGGTTGAGTGATTAGGGTTTAAGGGTTTGTTACCTATGGGTATTATATTTTTCATGTAATAGTGAAATATTATCTTCCTTGGTCTTTGTTTTCTAATTTTCTATCCGAGTCTAAGTCTTTTCCATTTGTTTTTCTTTTGCCTTTGTCGTGGGGTCCTTGCAATATTTAACCTCTCGTCACACATTCTTTAAGTTTTGAAACTTAGGTCATTGGCACCCGATGCTTTAAACCTTGTCATCAGGTTCATGTTTTCCCTAACCTCCTGATAGTCTGACTTGTTCCTTCTTTGTGGCATCGGATGTGTCAATTTATTGTGTAGTTGGTGAGTCAAAGGTTTTCACAACTTCGTAAGTCCTGACTTTGAATTATAAAGTTTTAGTTTTTCGGGACAAGGTGATGTGATGTTCATTCAACATGTTTCAAGGTGCCACCTATGAATTTAATGAGGCATACAATACAACATGGAGATGTATTATTAAGGATTTTTGTAAAGAGAACCAATCTTGAGGTTTGCTTTATCGAGGATTTAAACAAGGAATCACATTAATTCAACACAAAACACACGTCTTATCATCCTCATATAATTAAGGATGGTGGAGATTTATTCATTTGAGTTCTCAGTTGTACTTTTATCTTCTACAATCATTCCTTCAAGAAAATGAGTGTTCCTCTATTCACTGTGAGCTCATGTAGTCTGAAATTGGAAATCATTGGCTCGACGTGAGGGACATAGAGTTGGGATTTTGTAATATGGAAGAATTCTGGGCGTGTTTGGAAAGTAATTTTTTTTTTTTGTTGATGCAAAATTGTTAGAAAGTAGATTAGCTCATGTCAGAGGTTTCCCAGAAGTCGTGCTGAGTGTGGACTTGGTCGGCGCATGTACAAGAAGATATATTCTAGAAACAAGTGAGATAAAAGCTATAGATGAGACTGTTGTTTCCACAATTTCTCCAAAAGCTATTTCCCACACGCTAAAGATTCCAGAGAAAACACCTATAAAAGAGATGTCAGTTGCTATAGCTAATAAGTTTTTCAAAGCTAACGAGGACGGGTGGAAAAATTCTATGGCCAAAGGGTGATTGAAGTCGGAGAAGAGAGGGAACTCACAATTACATGCTAAACTTAAAAAAATACATTTCAAAGGAGAAATTGCAGATGCCATTGCTTTGTTGCATCACATTGTTGGGAATGCACAAATTGAATCTTTTGAGGGCTGGATGTGTCAGTTTATTTTGGTTATCTGTGATGAAAACATGTTTATATATTGGGCTAAGGTAATTTTCTTTCATTTGAATAAGCAATTAGTTAGTTTGGAGAAAACTACCATCTTTCATATGTGCTCTTGCTTAATATACATTATAGCCAGTCAAAGATCCTTCCGACCAGGATTAAAACCATAGGTACCTCCAACTTCTGGCATGCCTATATATAAATTATATCTACAGTTCACCAAGTAAGTTGGAATGGGAAATTTTTTCCTTATTAATGATGCATTCTTGATGGAGGCCATAAGGAAGTTAGATGGAAACCCTGAAGTGCATCTTTCCCATGAGTCTTTGGTATCAAAGTTTGGAAGTTTCTATATTCAATTTGAGAGGTTTTCATACTTGGGGATAGGAGGTTATGAGAAAGCCCCATTAAAATTTCTTAGATATTCAGAAGATTTGCTAGTGTTCCTAGATGTTTGTAGACAAATGGCCTTGGTGAATGTAAAGTACATGAATATGGGGAAGAAGGATTATCCTTTCCCATTGGTAACTCCTTCTTTCACATGAAAAAATAATCAGATGGCTAAAGGTGCTAAAAGAATTCTTAAAGAATATAATCTCCAACATTTATTCATCAGGGCTAATTTTGATAGCAAGGGTTTCGTGAGGCAAAAATTTTATGGAGAGAGTTCATACCAACATCAGTCTTCTATTGAATATTTTTGGGAGGATTGTGTTGATGAAATGAAGTTTTGAAAAGGGATTATGTGAGGTTAACCCTTAGGAAAATACAAGTTTTTGGTCTTTCTATCCAAATTCCTGAGAATACGATTGAAGATTCAGTGGTCATTGATCCAAAATATGAAAAATTGTCCGATAAATCTCATCCTGAAGTTTATTGGAGTAGAAATGAAGTTTTAACATGAATATACGAGTTTCCCCAATGTTGTAAAGAACTTAGGATTGGTTAGAGGGGAAATAGTGACAGGTTGCAAGTTCTACTCAAGAACCAAAATCATCTCAGAAGAATGAACATAGGTCCATTCAAATTGTCGCAGTGAGTACATCATCAGAGAGATTGGATACTAGGTCTTCAAGCGCAAAATTATAGTCTAGGGGTGATGGTGAGAAGCCTAAGGAGATGACTAAATTGAAGTCAGTATGTGAATAGGATAGTGGATCTATCCCAGTTCCTAAAAAGAAGACCAATCAAGCAAAACCTATGTCTGAGGATTCAAATGCCATTTTAAAGCAAATTGTTAAAGACAATACTTTTCCTCCTTTGTCTGAAGTACGTTCTTCCCCGAGAGAGAATACAACCACCATTCTTGGTGAATCTAAAGAAATTGTTCAAGGAAATAAGGATGCTATTTTGGTAGAAGCTTCCCTAGTATGGATGAAAAAGGCAGTGGAGAAAAAGAGGAAATATACTCCTACAACAACAGTTGGAGTAGATATAGTTGCAAAGTTACTCCAATCTTCCTCAAGGCCAAAGAAAGCTCAGAAAATTTCAAGAATGCCGACTGATCCTAGTTCTAGTAATCAAATATTGGAAATTTCAGACCCCATAAAGGATTTGAATGATGATGAGATAACAAAGTCCGATTACAAGATCACCCATGTTGATATGGGACACAAAATATTGGAGGGTGATGTGTATCAGGCAAATTATTCAGTCAATTCCCTGATTAAGTGGGTAAAGGAAGAAAGAAAGGAAATGGTGAATTTGCAATCTCAAGTCCTCGAATTAAAGAATTTTATTTTTTCCTTGGTTCCGTCTTTTATATCCAATGAAGCCTCAAGTTCTCAGAAGGTAGACATTGATGTGTCTATGATGCAATTAATCAGAAAAAATATGAGCTATTCCAAAGCTGTCAATGAATGGATAGATGAAATTCCCATGGAAATCATCCTATTTATTAGTAAATCTGTGATTTTCTACACTCAAGTTGTTGATAAGAGGAAATAATTGATAACAGAGTTACGACAAATCAGGAAAGATCAGACCAACCTCTACATGCTCTCACAAGAAATGAAAGAATTGATTTCCATGGACTGAATGAAGTTGGTTAATGAGAAAATTGTGAATGATCCAAAGGAATTAGATCCTTCTTGGTCTGATTCATTGAAGTGGAAATTAGGCATTTATGATAACCAGGTAAAGGATATTTCTGAAACACTTGAAAGTTATTTGGATATGCTAGTGGAGATTAAAGGTAATTGTCATGACCTAAAGGTAGATATCACAAATGAGTTTGATGAGAAGATTCTAGATTGAAAGGAAATTTGTTTGAAATTGAAAGAGGTATTCAACAAGGAGATAGCAGATCATGCAATGTCAACCAAAGAGTCTTTTTTCAAAACTCGGAAGACTACAAGTCTACCTTGACTCCTTTAAAGCTGAAGCAAACAAGAGGTCTGACACTCTGATTGAGTCTGAAGCTTCTCTATCCAAATGGAGAACTGGACTACAAATCACCGTAACACTAGGAAGTAAATAAATACTTGAATTACTACCAAGTATAGAGATGAAAAATATAGGATGGACACATAAGAAGAACTGTTATAGAAAGGAGCGGACATGAATCTAGAAGATGAAGAGGTTGAGGTAGGAAGAATTGATGCTTAATTGTTTTTAGTATTTCATGGAACTTTAGTTTAATTTGGCTCTTTTTAAGTTTAAGAATTATCTTTATTCAGTACCATTACTTTCATGAAACCATTACCAAAGAAAATTGGCATTGCTTTAAATAGGGGATTGGCTGATAGTGTTGGGATCTTTTGGGAAAACTTTGATTTACTCATTTGAGAAAAACTTTGTTATCTTGATTTACTGTTTTTCGTTATTCTGATATAGAAAATTGTGGTGGAGTTTATGCATTCATAATCTTTGAATTATTGTGTATGAATTTGTTCTGCTTATGTTGAATGTTCGGCTAGTGGGTGATCTATTATTGGAATGATTTATGCTTTGATTTGTTGCATCACTGTAGTAATATTTATCTGTGAATAAGGATATTGTGGTGATTTTTTAATTAATGTTAGTTGTGGAATATTTCCTCTTTGTTATATGAGGTTCGTTAGTACCTTTAAAGCTTTATGGTTAAAAGCCCCTTCCTTTATTTGCTTTTTGGTTAAAAACAACTTTAGTTAAAAAATATTCATTGAATATCAAACAAAGGTAGCTGCCACCTTTTAAAATAAACAGAGGATCAATATGAGAATTATATCATCACTGATTCAATTATGGTTACATTTGTCACTGTAGTGGGCATGATAATATAGAGTTAGGTGATAAATCTATCAACCAATAGGGTTGAGGGATTAAGAGGGTATAGGGGTCAAGGGATTAGGGTTTAAGGGTTGAGGGTTGAGGGTTGAGGGATTAAAAGGGTATAGGGGTTGGGGATTAGGGTTTAAGGGTTTAAGGGTTGAGGGTTGAGGGATTAAGAGGGTATACGTGTTGAGGGATTAAGAGGGTATAGGGGTTGAGGGATTAGGTTTTAAGGGTTGAGGGTTGAGGGTCGAGGGATTAAGAGGGTATAGGGGTTGAGGGATTAGGGTTGAGGGTTGAGAGTTGATGGTACAGGGTAGAGGGTAGAGGGTTTAAGGGTGTAGGGTTGAAGGGTTGAGGGTTTAGGGTTTAAGGTTAAGTGTTTAAAGGTTTATAGGGTAGAGGGTTTGAGGATAGAGGGTTTAAGGTTGAGGGTAGAGGATTGAGGGTATAGAGTTAGGGGATTAGGGTTGAGGGTATATGGGTTTGAGGGAATAGGTTTTAAGGGTTGAGAGATTAAGAGGGTATAGGGGTTGAGGTATTAGGGTTTAAGGGTTGAGGGTTGAGGGTTGAGGGATTAAGAGGGTATAGGGGTTGATGGATGAGGGTTTAAGGGTTGAAGGTTGAGGGATTAAGAGGGTATAGGTGTTGAGGGATTAGAGTTTGAGGGTTGAGGGTTGAGGGTTGAGGGTTGAGGGATTAAGAGGGTATAAGGGTTGAGGGTTGAGGGTTGAGGGTTGAAGGTTGAGGGTTGAGGGTTGAGGGATTAGGGGGTAGGGTAGAGGGTAGAGGGTTTGAGGGTTGAGGGTTTAAGGTTGAGGGTAGAGGATTGATGGTATAGGGTTAGGGGATTATTGTTGAGGGTCCAATGTATAGGGTAGAGGGTATAGGGGTTGAGGGAATAGGGTTTAAGGGTTGAGGGATTAATAGTGTATAGGGGTTGAGGGATTAGGGTTTAAGGGTTGAGGGATTAAGATGGTATAGGGGTTGAGGGATTAAGGTTTAAGGGTTGGGGGTTGAGGGTTGAGGGATTAAGATGGTATAGGGGTTGAGGGATTAGGGTTTAAGGGTTGAGGATTGATGGATTAAGAGGGTATAGGGGTTGAGGGATTAGGGTTTAAGGGTTGAGGGTTAAGGGTTGAGGGTTGAGGGTTGAGGGATTAAGAGTGTATAGGGGTTGAGGGTTGAGGGTTGAGGGTTGAGGGTTGAGCGTTGAGCGTTGAGGGTTGATGGATTAAGAGGGTATTGGTATCGGGTTTTGATGTAAAGTAGAGTTTTGTGATTTTGTGATTATCTAATGAGTCTAATGGCCCTGTTGAGGGATTAGGGTTCAAGGGTGGAGGGTTGAGGGTTGAGGGATTAGTGTAGAGGGTTGAGAGAGAGAGGGGGGTTGAGGGTTTAAGGGTTTAGGGTTTAGGGTTTAAGGGTATGGTAGAGAGAGGGGGAGAGACTTGAGAGAGAGAGGGAGAGAGGGAGGGGAGAAATAAAGACTCTCTCCCTCCTACCCCCTCTCTCTCTCTCTCAATCAATCATATGTCTCTCCCCTCTATCCTTAACCATTAACCCTTTAATCTTAACCATTAAATAATTAACCTTTAACCCTCTACAATTTATGTCTCTCCCACTCCCGCTCTCTCTCAAATCTCTATAAGAGAGAAAGTAGAAAATTTGCTTGACAACCTATTCTACTTACAAAAATAAATCCTATTTGCATGAAAGGAAAGTTGCATGAAAGGGAAATAATCTAAGGAACACTTACAAGAATTGAAAATGCTAAACTAATTCACACTTTCTAGAAGTGAAAAGCTTTTTTGAATTCAAATTTACTCTAAAAATTCTTGAAATACATTGCTTGAAATGAAACTAGAAAGTATCCTATTTCCTTAGGCCAAATCAAGCCTTTCTAATTCTCCTCCCTTTTCTCAAATGATTACATTGTATTTATAGAATTCATGTTCTATATATACCCAACCAATCCACTAAGAATGTGGATCCAAGATCCTATTTTTGAGGGGTCATTTACAAAACTCTAAAAAACTAAGGTTGATGTTCTTCATCATGTCGCTTTTATCTCAGTCATTTTCTATTATGTTCTGCTCTTTCCATGATGTGAATCGTGCCAAATTCTCTAAAGGGATTTTAGCCCTCGAAATATAATTTCCATATTATTTTTAATTTTTTAATTTTGTTGAGAAACGAGGGAGATATCGTTGTTTTACTGAGACTGTGTTTTTGACAATTTTTGGGCACTTGATTTGAAGGAAGTCTTCAGTTTTCTTGACCAAATATTTGATCCTTAGCATGAATAACATGCTACAATCATGCAACAATATTTGAGTGAAGCATGAAATTTAGTAATTGTGAGATATTTTGAAGCTCAACATGAAACAAATACTCATCCCGTTAATTTATGAATGAATGATGCTCCATGATTTTGCATGAATGTAGGAGTGTGTTGGGAGTCTTCTTTATCTTCTCATTATTTCTTCAAAGCCTTCTAGAGCTATCAGGAGTTAATTGCTTCAAGTGTCTATAAAGCTTCTTCTTACCATGAGTTATTTAATAACTCATTTATATACATTATATCATCTTAAACACTTCATGGAGACATATTAGAGGTAATGTGGATAAAATTTTAATTGATAAAAATATACCAAATATTTACTTTATATTCTACTTTAAACAAGTTAAAGAACTTTCATTCATTACTCAAATCCACTTTAACACTAATGCATTAGGAAGAAATAGGTGATTTTCTTTGATAAAATATGAGACAATTTACGGTCTCATCACTAAAGTTGTCATATCATCCACCTTTTTTATTTAAAGAAACAATCTCTTCATTCTTATCCGTAATCTCTTCATCTCTCTTTTCAATTTCCCTCATTAACTTGTATTCTTTGATTTCCATTCTTCTTCCCTCCTTTGCACTTATTTCCACAAGTTCATGGCTACCATGTGCATTGAAAAATCAGAGGGCCTATGTATTCCTACAAAAAAATTACCTGGAACATTTTCTTGCTCCCTGTAGAGTACCAACTATAGGGATTATGCTTGTTCAACCAATTTCAGCTGTACGGGTGTTGACTGTTCTCCCAATTCTAGCCGCAGGGCCTCAAGTTCTCATTTTTTCTCATGTTGCATGAGCTCTAGCTTCTATTCTTGCTGTAAGAGCTCCTAATTTTCCTCATTCCCTTGGATTTCAACTTGTTTTGTGATATCAACAAGATATACCGGTGTTAAGTTTGTTGCTTCCTCAAATATGTCCTTTCTCTCGACATTCACCTACTCCATTAGAGGTTTTGTATGCTCTCGTGATGTTTCTCTAGGCTCAAGGCTTCACTTGGGAGATACACCAATAGTTGGCCCAGCTGGTCTTGATTTTCTAGGAGGGTTTCTTTGCTTTTATTTTGTTGCAGGAAGAATAGTGTCAACCTTCTGTTTCTTAGAGCTTGGCACTTTTGTTTCTACCTTTTGGTTTTTAACTTTTCCTTTTCTTATTTCTGCCTTCTTCTTTTGTGCCCTAGTTCTCATTAGGGTGCCAAGAGGGACATCATCATCAAAATATGGAGAGGAACTTCCTTTTTTTGAATGGTCAGCCTTAGAAGAACTAATTTGTATGGTTTTCTCGGTTGTAGGAAGGTTTATACTAGGGCTTGCACCAAAAGTTGAAGCTCTATGGGTTGCTCCAACATTGTTCATTCTCCTACTAACCCTATGGGGTCGAAGGAAAATCGTAGGTTGCAAATGCTTTGGCCTAATTTGATCAATATTCAAAAATTCTTCTCAAGATACATTAGACACATCATGCAGAGACTTCTCAACTAATAATTTGGTCAGACAATGGTGGGAAATGGAATTGTCTCTACCTTTTGTGTCTCAGTTGCCATGATTGAAAGAAGGTGGTATAGCATGTTTGGAACATTCATTCTTCTTTTGTACCTCATGTGGTTCAGGAGTTTGAAATGCATAGAATGTAGATTCGACTGATGAAATTCACAAGTAATACACTTCACAACATAAACTGCTACCTCCTTCCATGGTTCAGGTAGATAAATTATCTTCACTCCTTATTTGTTGACGCTCAACAGAGGGTCACCAGGTTCTGTAAATTCAGCCCTAGTCGACCTGGAGTCTCTGGTAGCAGGGTAATGTTCACCTTTGGTAGACAACCTTGTAACTTCTACAATAATTTCCTCAGTGGCTATGAATTCCAACCCCTTTACTGTGGTATTTCCTTTAGGCAATTTCTGGGAAAATTCCAATGCGATGTCTTCATCAAAACCATTCAACTTCAAGAAATAGTCTATCCATCTGTAGTTTCTAAACTCAGCCAGTCAAGGTGTATCTTGTAGTAATAGATCATGAACCATGGGTTCATTTTGAATTAACCCACCTCCCATTGTCTACAATCAAACAATCACTTTGCAAAGCTTTTCCTTCTTGCAATCTTTGTTTGAAAGACAAACTTCTCCTCCCGCAATGCTGCCAAACTTCCAACGTCAATATAAATTTAATTTTACCTTTTGGCTTAAGATTATGACAAGAGAAAATAAAGGTATTAAAAGAGTAATGAATTTAGCTATGATCAAGGAAAATGGTGGTAGTTGATGTCCTTTCATACATACGAGTCGTCATCTCACTCAAAATTCAAATTGGCTCAGTACTTCAATTTTTATAACGTAAACCAGTACAGACAGACACACGGACATGGTATTTTTACTTCCCCCCAACCCAAATTTGCACATGTGTCCTCACATGTGAGGTGGAATGATGATTTGACAGGGGTAGGGAATAATTACATGCTATGGTGAACACCCATATTAATTTAGAGCAATTAAATGAATGCACTAAAAGACAATTCAGATATAACAATTGATGTGCACGTACCTAAATTCATGGAAAATTTATTGCAAATATTATGGAGAAAGTACCAGTCACTTTTCAAGAAATCAATTGAGCAATTAATGAAAGTGGAGCAAAATGAGGTGGAATGGAATGAAGTGAAATGATGACGGCGTGATGGAAGAGAGATAAAGATGGAATGGATGAGCGGATGGGTGAAGAAGTGGACCCCCATAAAAGTGGAAGTTTTTATTATGGAAAGTTACATACCTTAGTTAGCCAGAAGGAGGGACACTAGGTCCATTTCCTTTGGATGTACGAATTTCGGGTGTTGTATGCTGAATGAATTGTTGTAGGAACTCCTCCTTAGAATTTTTCTTGTGATACAATCTTAGGCGATGATCATTTTACTAGCAGCCTAAATCTGTTAGGGTCAATGGTAGTGAGCTGAACAACCCCATTGGGAAATACTTCAACAACCTCATACGGTCCTAGCCACCTTGTCTACAATTTTCCTACATTGTCTTGATACCTTGAGTCATAGAGCACTGCCTAGTCACATGATTGGAATTTCTTATCTTTGATGAATTTGTCATGCCATTTTACTCTCTAATTCTGCACTACCTCTATGTGATGCCAAGCTACCTTCCTCATCTCATCCAAAGCATTCAATTGCATGATTCTATCCCTTTGTGCCTCAGAGATGTCCATCCCCAAGTATACTACAGGCCTAAGAGTCTTATGCTCAAATTCAATGGTTATCATAGATGTCTTTCCATACAACAAATCAAATGGAGTGAATCTTGTAGTTGTTTTCCATGTAGTTCCATAAGCCCAAACAACTTCTAGTAGTCTTCTTGCCCAATCCTTTCTATGGATAACCACTATTTTGGTCAGAATGGCTTCAATTTCTCTATTGGTCACCTCAAATTGGCCATTGGCCTAAGGGTGATAAGGAGTAGACTTCATGTGCCTAATGTTGTACTCATTAAACAGTGTTGTAACAAGGGTTGAAGTTAATTGAGCCCCTTGATCAATCACTATCTCTCTTGGGACTCCATACCATGTGAAAATTTCCTCATAAAGAAATTCTATAACCTTATTGTCTCTTGCATGATTCATGGCCTTAACTTCTACCCACTTGGTTACATAATCAGTGCATACCAAGATATAAGATTTACCTTTTGATGGAGGATCAATGAGTCCTACAAAGTCCAATCCCCAATTGTCAAATGGAGTGACTAATACTTGGGGGTAAAGTGGAATCTCATCTGATTTGGTTGGTCATCCCATCCTCTTGCATCTATCACACTTCCTTGTATATCTCCCTACATCCTTGTGGAGTGTGGGCCAGTAATATCCTCTGTTCAAAATATTCATTGTTGTCCTCTTGGCTGCAAAATTCCCTCCATAGAGTTCATTGCGACATGCATGCAAAATTTAATATGTCTCATCTTCCCTCACACATCTCCTCATGACATGGTCTGGTCTAGTGTAAAACAAGCATCCAACAATCCATGAGAAAGGAAAATATTTTTTAATGAGCACCCTCTTCTCTTTTGGGGAGAAGTGAGGAGGAACTCTCCATGTGACTAGATAATTAACTATGTCAGCATATGAGGGTGTCTGCACACTAATGGAAAATAGATGCTCATCAGGGAAGGAGTCATCTACAACTTGATTGTCTTCTAATGTAGTCAGCCTTGAAAGAAAAATCTGCAACAACATTGGCCTTCCTTGGTTTATCCACAATGGTTATGTCAAACTCCTACATCAACAATAACCATCTTGCTAGCTTACCTAAGATCAAGGGGCTTATTCACGAGGTATCTAATGGCTACATGATCATTGTGCACAAAGATCTAGTAGCCTATTATGTAGTGCCTGAATTTTTTTAGGGCATAGATTACTGCCAACATTTATTTTTCTGTCAATGTATAGTTGAATTCAGCTCCCTGTAGGTTTTTGCTGACAAAATAAATAACATTTTCAATAGCTCATTATTTTTGTCCTAAGACTACTCCTATGACATAGTCTGATGCATTTGTATTGATGTGAAAAGGAATCTCCCAATTAGGACCCTTGAGTATAGGAGCATGAGTTAAAGTTGTTTTCAAATCAAAAAATGCCTTGTCACAGTCTTTTGTCCATTGGAATTCAACATCTTTAGTTAGGAGATTATACAATGATGCTGCCATTTTGCTGAAGTATTTGATGAACCTCCTATAATAACCTATATATCCTAAGAAAATCCTAACATCTTTTTGTTTTTCAGGGATAGGAAGATTGGTGATCACATCAATCTTTGTAGGATCTTCTTGAATTCCTTTGTGAGAGATGTAGTGGCCAAGAACTATACCTTCCTGCATCATCATGAAACACTTTTAACTATTTAAAGATAGATTTTGGTCTTCACATTTCTGTAGAAATCTCCTAATATTTTCCAACGCTTCATTGAAATCAACACCATAAGTAGTGAAGTCATCCATATAGCTTTCCATGCAATCAAGAGAGATATCTCAAAATATGCTACTGACTTGCGTCTGAAAAGTTGCAGGTGCATTGCATAAGCCAAATGGAAGGACTGAGTAGGCATAGGTCCCCCATGGATAGGTAAAGGTGGTCTTCTCCTAGTCCTTTGGTGCAATTTGGATATGGTTATAGCTGCTGAATCCATCTAAGAAAGAAAAGTATTGCTTTCCTGTAAGTGAGTCCAAAACTTGATCAATGAAAGGTAAGGGAAAATGGTCCTTTTTGGTGGAAACATTAAGTTCCCTATAATCAACATAAAATTGCCACTTCCCTCCTTTTTTAGGCACAATCACCAATAAGGACACCCATTGGATATATGAAATGGGGTAGATAATTCTTGCATCTAGCAACTTCTATAGTTTCCCTTTTACTATTTCTCTCAATGCAAGGTTAATTCTTCTTTGTGGCTGCCTCACTGTTGTATAGTCATTTTTTATATATATCCTATGAGTGCAAAGCTTAGGGTCCAATCTATTCATATCATGATTATCCCACACAAATGCACACTGGTGGGCCCTCAATAATTTTTCCAATGAAAACTTTTGTTCTTCACTCATTTTGCTGTTAAAATTTAGATATTTTCCCTCTGACACCCGCACTTGTGTAGTTAACTCTACCATAGATGCTTCACTAATCTTGGTACCTTGCATTCATATGGTATTAATGTATGAGACATACCTGTTCCTACAAGAAATTCGATTGTAGGAAGAGCATCTACAGGAAAAGTGGTTGTAGGACAAGTAACTACAGGACAAATGGCTATAGGACAAGCGACTGCAAGACAAGCAAACACAGGAACAGAAGCTACAGGAAGAGCGAGCAAGAGTGTCTTCATTGTTTAAAAAAAATTGGATGCATGAGAGGATGATGTTTCCTCTATCTCATAATTATTTTGAATTATTTTAGACAATACTTCATCTTCATCTTGGAGCTGCATGAAAGGACTTTTTTTGAACATCATAAGTTGTGCCACTGAATTAATTTCCTCCGCCTCTTCACCAACATGTGGCCATACATGGTCATTCTTATCATGGGAGGGCTAAGCAGGAGGGTAGATTACAAGCTTTTTGGTTCTCTTTCCATTAGAAATGTTCATGTATCATGTCTGGCATCCAATATAGGCATCTGTTGTTGCTAACCATGGCCTTCCAAGAATAATGGGGTGCCCGCGTAGTCTGGCCTTAAGAGAAATAATCATAAAATCTGCTAGGTACTCCCAAGAGTCTAGTGTTACCCTAAGATCATCTACTATTCCATTAAGCTTAACAATAGAAATATTAGCGAGTTGTGGGATAGTAAGAGTAGGTCTCATGTTTGCAACATTTAGTTGCTGCAGGATGTCCTTAGTCATCACATTTATTGCCGCTCCCAAATCAATCAGAGCATTCTTTATCTAGATCCCATTTATAAAAAATCCTACCACAAGATCCATGGGTCATTATATTTGGGAATAGTCACTTTCTCAAGCATGATATCAGCCAACTCTCCCACCACATGAATCATAATGAGGACTTTCTTCTTCCTACCCAACTTCTTAAGGCATTCTTCCTTGATTGCCTTTCCATATATGGGAACATCTTTTATGGCTTGAAATAGAGGTATTTGGACACATATATGCTTCAACTGATCTAGAATATCAAAATTTGTGTCATCCTTTTTTTCTTTTTGTTTCACAATTTCCAACCTCTGGGGAAATGGTGGTTCTGATTCAGACTGCTTGATTGGGAGTGGGGACATTCAAAGACTCCTCTTCTTCCACATGAAGCTCTATGATAATGGTTGTGGACGGGGCTGTCAAAGTAATTCCTAAATGCAAATAGATGTTACTTACACTCACAACACATGCAGGGAGTTGATTTGGATCAGCAGAGTATATCGACTGTTACTGTGGTTTGTTCTTTTGTTTGGGTGTGGGTTGGGATAGTAGTTGAGTAGGTCTAGGTGCATTTGAACTTGAATTAGCAGGAGGAGGTATTATGATAGGTTTTTGAGGTTGAGAAGGTGGTTGCATGTAATTGGTTGTCTAGTTTGGCCATTATTGTCATCCCCTCCATTGAGATGTTTGTTGTTAGTTTCCTAGAGGTGGCTGCCAATTTCCGTGAAATTGCTACCAATTCCCTTGGGGTTGCTACCATTGGGGTGGAGAGTTTTGGTGGTTGGTCCAGGCATTTGGAGGGTTATTCCAAGGTTGTGGTGCATAATCTCCATAATTGGATGGATATGGGGGTTTCCATTGGTTACCAGATGAATAAGAATTGAAATATGGCCCAACAAAAGATAGTGGATCTGGTAGCATGCCTTATGTTGGATCCCATGGCCTCCTTTGTGCAACATAGTAGACTTGATCTTCTTCACCCTAGATTGGATTGAACTCAAGTGCCATCTGTTTTCTATCAATATTAGCTATCATCTTGCATTTGTAGTCCTTTTGTCTGCAATGAGGGCAATATTCTGCAAACATTGCCTCTGCGTCCTCTTGTTTCTTCTTGGCCTAAAGCATATCCAAATGAGTAGCTAGATTGTTTATGATGTATTTCTTGAAGTTTTCTAGTAAGTGAGTAATCTCCATCCTGAAAACTCCACTGGTATATGACTTACCCATGGAATATTGGTAAGCTCTCCCCTTATTTGAAGCTTCCCTAGAATAATTCTGACATATCTTCTTGATTTCCTCCCAAGGAACTTGGGTGATATCTCCTCCTCCCATAAAATCCAAGGCTTCTATGCATGTTTCATTAGTACCTCTTAAGAAAAGAAGATTTTGTGATTCTTCATTGAGTGTATGATGTGGAGATTTTTGTAGGAAAAAAATAAACTTTGAAATATAATCTTCCATGCTATCATCTTCCTTTTGTTGCATCCTAAAAATGTCACCTTCTCTAATGTCACTGCCCCTGAAATACTCCTTGTATTTCTCAAGGAACTTCATCTTCGTGTCCTCTCAAGTCTCCATAGTATCTTTGCCTAGGCTTATAAACCATCTTAATGCAAATTATTTCAAGTTGGTAGGGAATAGCTTAAGCCTATGGGCATCAGTGGTATAGTCATAATTCTTGCAGAGTATATCAAACTCGAACAAGAATGTATCAAGATTTTCTGTGACAAGTCGATAGAACTTAGGAAGGACTGAAGTCGAGATATTCTTGAGGTTATCTACTTCATTCTGATGAGCAATAGGGAAAGGAAAAGCTAGTTGGTCAGTTTTGTTTCCATTTGCATCACCCATGCATGCTCGATGAAATTCAAAGCAAGGGGGTTCTCAATTAGATTATGATGTTCAGAGGAAACTTCAGAACTGGTCAGATCTGGAAATGTATCAGTAAAGAAGTGTCTCTTCTTCTTCATCTCTTGGCAAGTTCTGATACTCATTTATCTGGAATAGATCAAGACTGTTAGGAAGAAATCTACCATGAGCATCTCTTCTCCTTTCTCTATGCATATGGTATCAATTCACTCTTAGCCAACTCACACAAAAAAATGGTAAAAGAATAGGGGGGTCATTACTTTCATAAATGAGGGGTATAATAAGAATAAATTCCAAAAATAGTACATTAGGAAAAACTATCAATGACTCCAAAGAACTCCCTAGTTTGACACCATCCCTAGCAATGACGCCAAAAATGTCGGCCTCCTACAATGATTCAACAACTAAGCCTTCACAACTTTGATTCAAAGATTGAACATCTAACTTGAATAGCTATTTCAATCATCATGAAGGTACATATAAATTTTCAACCCAGGGACGTAAACTTGAAATGGGTCAGCATTGTATGTGCACTAGGAATACAAAGTAGTCCTATTCATCCTACAACTAATAAAGACACAATGTTGAAAGTAAATTGCTTGGAAGGAAATAACATAAATGTTGAGTATCAACCAATAACTAATCTAAGCTGAAATGCATGAAAAAAATGAAAATCTGAGTGAACAAACATGAAACTACTATGTCTACTTTAGCTACAAGAATAGTCACATAATGGAATTCTAGTGGTTGTAGGAATAAACAGTGCTAGATTCTTAACTAATTACTAAATAGAAAATAAAAACTAAACTAAACTAAGGTATGGGAAAAAATACTCACCAAGTGGGCCCCCTTGGATGAGTATCCCCTAAAACTAATTTAAACTCAGATGTAGGAACTTATAACTTCATTTCATTCATTGAAAAACAAGAGTACAATCGAGCAACATGACTATATTATTGAAAAACTCAAGAATGAAATTACATCATCAAATTGAGCAACCTCTCTGATTAGAAACCCTCAGAAGGAGCATCTAAGTCTTATTTATCTAATCACCTAGCAAGGCGGTCAACTCCGATAGAACCGAAGGATGCCACATTAGGGAAAGCACAAAAAGTGGAGAGGCGGCTACACACACACATAATTTGTCAGGCATGTTTGCCTTAACACAAATCTGACACAATGGTAACACCGATATTTTCTAAACAACAATTAAGATGATTACAAGGTGGTTACATCTTTGATTTAAATGAGGAATCTTTCTTCCATCGAGAGTCTTTCCTCCATTAAATGACAACCTTGTTGACAGGTATGGTGAATGTCTAGCTGGCAGAATCTTCCTTATCTACAGGCTTCTAATTATATCTGCATTACAATATTAGTACGCTCAACAACTGCATATTTGTAACTATCTTAAAGTGACATTCATCAATCACATGTAAAATTAACACAGATGGTTCATATAGCATGTCAATATCATTTATAAGTTATGAAAATAAGTTCATGTCCAAAGTCTATGGATTTAAGGAAATATCATAAAAAGGTCAACATCCAAGCATCAAAGTCTATGACAACTGCAACAAATGGATAACAAACTCTATCAATAATTAGACCATAAACTAGAGTCATCAACGAGATTCTAGGGATGCCACCTAAGCATGACATTGACTTTAAGATAGATCTTATACCTAGATCTAAGCTCATCTCATGAACTTCATACAAAATGACTACTTAGGACATTAAGGAGCTTTGGTTATAGCTTGAGGAGCTGTTGGAAAATGGATTTATTCATCCTAGTGTCTCTCCTTGGGAAGCACTAGTGATTTTTGTGATGAAGATGGATGGATCCCTTCGATTGTGCATTGATTACCGATAATTGAACAAGGTGGAAGTGAGAAACAAGTATCCATTGTTGAGGATTGATGATCTATTTGATCAGATCAAGGGTGCTAGGGTATTTTCAGAGATTGATCTTACATTGGGATATCATCAGTTGTAGATATTTGAGGTAGATATCCATAAGACTGCATTTCATATGTGTTATAGACACTACGAGTTCACAGTTGTGTCATTCGAGTTAACGAATGTGCCACCAATATTCATGAGTTTAATCAATGGTGTATTTCATTCTTACCTTGATAGATTCATTATGGTGTTTCTAGATGATATTTTGATCTATTCTAGGACTATAGAGGAGCATGCAGAGCATCTAAGGTAGGTGGTATAATGTTTTAGGGAGAACCAATTATATGCAAATTTTTTGAAATGTGAGTTCTTCCAAATGGAGGTGAAATATCTGGGTCATGTTATCTCTGGTGAGGGAATTGATGTGGATTCTTCAAAGATCCAAGCTATCATGGATTGGCTTTCACCCACTAATGTGGCAGAGGTTCATAATTTAATGGGTTTGGTAGGTAACTACTATCATTTTGTATAGGGTTTTTTGTAGATAGACCACTCCATCACCTCTCTTCAAAGGAAAGGGAAGAAATTTATTTGGTCAGAGCAGTGTCGAGCAGCTTTCCAGACTCTTAAGGAGAGATTGACCAGTGCACCTATATTGGTTGTTCCTGATCCTATAGGGGATTTTATGGTTTGTACATATTCTCATAGGGTTGACCGTTAGTTCTTAGTTGGTGACCAAGTGTTCTTGCGGGTGCATCCAAAAAAGAGTCTGATCTGATATGGAAAAGGCTCTAAGCTCACACTGTGCTTCATTGGAACTTTTGAGGTGTTGTAGAATATTGGTCCAGTAGCTTACCATCTTGATTTTCTGCCCAGTCTCTCACACATTCATGATGTGTTCCACATTTCAGTTCTTATACCCTATTATCTTGATATATCTCATGTCCCTGATTGGAATGTATTACATGTAGAGGATAGGTAGCTAGCTTTGGAGCTCGTGGGAATCATTCAACACATATGACACACTCTTAGGGGATGAGACATTGAGTAGGTTAGGGTCCAGCGGGATCCGAATGATGAGACTTCTACTACATGGGGGAGGATGCTTCCAAGATGAGAGAGTAATATCCATATCTATTTGTAGGCTTCCAGGAGTAAGCCTGGTCCTCGGGGGGAGGATGTAGTGCCCCTTGGTTTACTTTTGTTTTAGACAACTACCTGGATGCATTTGAACATTATGACATTGTTTGATGATACTGCTTGATAATACTTAGATGATTATGACTCTTTGATGATCTGTTATGATGACACTATTATATTTGATGTCATGATGATACCATGCTTACTAGATTAGTTTAATTGTTTATATGAGTTATCATGGATATGAATGTTATGTGTTTTCTATCATGATTTGATATCGATTATTGCATGTTGATGTATGAGAGAAGGGGAACAGGGTCACATCACTCACTTGCGAGTGCCCTACGACGCTATGACTTTCCCTATGCACATTTTTTACTATGTGATTTGTTGTTTCCTGTAGGTACCAGACATTGACTCCATCTCAATTTCCAGGTTTGAGCATGCCTCATACCCAATGGAGGTTGTTGATATGGAGATAACATCGGGTTCCCCATGTTGAACCATCATCCTTGTCGAGGGTGAGTGTGTGTTTTTCATTCCCTATACATGTGGTCCATCTGAGTTGGTTTGTCATGTTATCATCGTTTTTCCTTTTGGTTCGTTTTATGGTTTGGTACCTTGGGTATTCGATTTATTTGAGTTATTTGCTTGATTGATGCTTAATGGAACTTATTTTAAATAAATGAGTATTTCAATATAATTTGTAATTTTAATAAATACTATTAATGTTTTGCTTAAATTAAATAAATTAAAACCTATAGTTTAATATAGAACTAATTAAATAATATATTAATTAATTAATGATATGATGATTCAAATGAAGAGATTAAATTAAAAATTAAATATTTTATGGTGGAATTAATGATGGATGATAACTTTATGGTAAAATGAAATTATAAAAAATAATAATTAAATGGGAGTTGTGAATAGTGGTGAAATAAAAGAAAAATAAATTAATTATATAAAGATAGAGGATGCAGTTACAGAAGGAAGGAGATTTAATTAATAAATGAGTGGAAGTTAACTAAAATATGGGCTTTTGCACTTTTTTGTGGAAAGAAAATCTTATTTTTGGTTTTGGCCGCGAATGGTTCTTGTTTTGGAAAAATATTCATTCTAGATTTGGGGGTTTCAAAAGAGAGTATTGCAGTGAATTGCTGAATCTTAGAAGAAAGTTGAAGTTGCATCAAGGATTCAGACCCAACAACACATTTAGCTCTATCACTCAAAGTAATCCAAGTTCGATACTTTCTCCTAATTATAATGTTGTTCAAAACGAATATTACAAGATTTTATAATGTTGTTCAAAATGGATATTGAAAGATTATATTGCTTGAAGTAAAATAATAAATTGTTAATCTAATGTAAGTTCCATCAATAAATACTCTGTATTCTTTCCTCAACTTCGATTATAATTCCTTAAGATTTTTAGCTATAATAATGGTTAAATATCTTTATTTTCAATCTGGTGAAAACCTTTAGCTTCATTGATTACATTCGAATCTTATTTCTTATTCCTTCAGTGGCCATTTGGTTCTATAATTTTAGGCAAAGCTTGTATTCCTTTTTAGTGATTGCTATTCATAGTGCCTACTATGCAATGTTTCTGTAATGCTTCTTCCTTTAAAAGAATTGATTGGGGAAATCAATGGTTTGTCTGCCCCTTAAATAGTGAATTTATTTTGTTGGGCTTACCTTAGTCGGCATGCATTTAGCCATACCTGTCTTTTGCTAAATCGAGTTTTATATATCACAGTGAAGCCACAATAGTGGTTTACAATTCCAGTGAGGAAGGAAAACTCACAAAAAATGACCCCATGGAGAAAAAAATAATTTTTGAGGTTCAAACGAACCAAAAAACAGTTCGCTTGAACAAAGGTTTGAGCGAACCATATTAAAGCATGCACAGACAAAAAAAATTTGAAAACCCTTTTTGAAAGGGGGGTTCACTCAAACCTGGGTTCGAGCGAACCCAGGTTCGAGCAAACCCAAGTTCGAGTGAACCCCCCTTTGTCCTCATTCTCCCCTTGAGGCACTTACAAAAGTCCAAATTTTTACGCTTCAAAGCTCGGGTTGAGGATCAAAATGGAGGATACTTCACAAACCCAACTAGAATCAGGTAGTCCTCAGAACGATCTATCAAACAACTATAATTTTAATATGTTTCGGTTTTATTATGTATTTGTTTTTTTAGTTTTATTAAATATAGGTTTTTCACCCAAAATCAAGCTCTCGATTCTGCACATGTGGAAAAATAGCATATTATCAAAAAATAAAATTGAAAAAGATGATTGCACTAGATATTGAAGTCCTTGATCCAACAAAAAAAAAAAAATTGAATTTCGGTATATGCAAAAAAAGTTACGCGTTATACGGTCGTGCTATGTCTGAATTGTAATTGGTTTGACTTCGAAACTTGATTAAAGAAAAAATATTCAATAAAAAACTATCTAACCAAGTATAAGCACTAGATATCAGAGTTACAAATCTAAATTCTAATGAATTAGAATTTATCCTTCATGGAAAAAAAGTTATGCGTTATACGTTGTGCGCCACTTTTTAAAAATGTTGTTTTTTGCAAAAACCCAATTTTTGTGGGATATGGAAAAAGAAGTGCAATCTGATTCCAAAAATTTTGATTTTTTTTTTTTAGAATCTATAGAAAAAATGTGATGAGACTCTAGTTTGCACCATCTTCAAATTCCTCACGGTTTAGCCACTATAGGTGCCCGAATGTGAAGATTTATTTAAAAATAATAATTTCGATGTCCAATTTGACCAAAAATTGTAAACCACTATTGTGGGATCACACATCAGTCAACCTTTAGTAATCTTCTTTACATGTATTTTTCAATAAATAGTAAATATTTGTATGTGATTTTTAATTCATATCGAATGCATTGTTATCCTTGAGACTTAGCGAATTATTCTATTAGACATCACTCTTTGTTATCGACATTGCATTGCATCAAATATATTATACTTACCTATACTCACTATAAGTGATTCATGCTAGGGTTCGAATGATAGTATTGAATTTTATATCGAATGCATATTACCTTTAATGTTTATTAAATTCATTCCATATCTTTCTTTTTCTTCAAGCAATACCCGATAGGCTTTAAATGATTGTGATTGAAATTTAATTTTATTGTCATGTATATATATATATGTGTGTGTGTGTGTGTGTGTTTGGAAACCTCGTAAATTTTGTATTCTATGTAATGCTCTAGCGCTCCTTGAAAAAAAATATTCTAATAGGTGTATTTGTATTGAGAATAGATGCTTTCACTTATATATATATATGTGATTATATAATGCAATCTCTTTGATGTAAACTTCATGTAGCTGGTATTTACAATTTGATCATTAATTACAAATTTCTGATATGTATATACATATACACACACACACGTAAATAATGTAATTTTACATGTATGTAAGAAAATGTAATGACATTTCTATGAAGTAGAATTTTTTACTTGTATTTTAATCAGATTTTGTGTATCTAATAATCCAATATATATATACAAATGCCTATATGGCTTATAATTAGTATAAAATTTGTAAGTGTAGTGATTTATTATTCTAGTGATGTAGAGTTGATGTGAAATTATGTCTTATTGTGTATAAAACTTATATTATAATGATGTTGAGTGTGAATATAATTTATGGGAGTCCTTTATGTGTGGTATAGATGTGGAGTCTTCTAGAGGCTAGGAACTATCTTATTAATGGGATTCTTGACAATCTTGTGAGATGAATGTTTTGTATTAAATGAGTAATGGATGATTATTAGTCTTGCATTTTATTTTTTCCTATGTGGTTGGAACTTGTGATCAAGAAGGGTTATGCCTCATCTTGTTAATTTGTTAATGATTCATGTAATTTTGCAAGTGGCTTTGCTCCTCAAGTTAATTGGAGTTTTCTAGTTGCCAGTAGGGGAGTGGCTCTCAATGGGGGCTAATGCACAAAATGGTGCATGGGTAACCTATGTGGGAATTTTGGTAATTAAGTGAAAATATGAAATGAACTAGGGGTTGGATAGTAATTCACTCTAAAAAACATAAGTTAATTCCTCACTCATAACCATGCACTTGTTTAGGCTTGGGATGAGTCGAGAAGGCTTGGAATGGAAAAATCCACTGCCTCATCCTCATGAGGGGTATGTTGATTCCACATAGGGTTGCTTGAGGGGTCAGAGATTGCTAGAGGTTGCTAGGGTAAACTAGGATGGGGGCCGGGGCCTCAAAAGATTTGCCTAGGTAACCCATGTAAACTATGTGATGACACTCCTCCTATGACAAGCTTGTGTTCCTTTGACTATTGATTCCCTTGATGTTTTGTACCTCTAGAAGTAATGTCATTACTGTTTAATGTTGATAGCTACTTGTGCTTTGATGTCCTATCAACCTTGTGTTGTCTTTTGTCTTTACCTGATTGTGATGGTGGGACCTTTGGGTTCCACATGTTTGGGTGGAAAGTGCAATGTTCTTCATTGGGTTCCCTCTTTTGCTCAAGATTGTGATGACTTCTCCTGGATTGAATATCTTTGCATTGTACCAGATCATGTGGTTCATTACTCTTGTACTTGTATTATATTATAATTTGATGTATCATATATTCTACATTTGATTTACTATCCTCTTGATTTCAAGGAGAAACTACTATTCTTGATGTAATATTGCAACATTGTGACTTATTATAGAACTTCTATTGTATTTGATCAAGTTAATGATATTGAATGGAATGGATTCTATAGAAAATTCATTATGATCAATGATGTTACTTGATATTAGCAAGTTGAGATATATATATTTAATTCAAATGAGTACTTTGGCCAATGTACCTTGAGGGAATATTGGATAATGTGAAGTACTCAAGATTTGATATCTTGAGGAGTGACTTCTTGGGGTTTTGTTATCTTAAGAAGTCACAGCCTACATAATCTCATTTTTAACCCATAATCAACCATGTTTAAAAAATTATGATTTAGGATTTGATGAGGTAAAATTAACCTCATCATGTAATAACATAATAAATTCATATTTCATATATGCAAAATCCTTATCCTCTGCCAATTAATTAAACTTTAGGAGAAATAATTGCTTGTCTTTTAAAGAAAATTGTACAAACTTTATTTCTTGTAATTTATTGAAGTATCTTGCCAATGTAGATTTAATGGGTTGTTTTGAGTATTTTGTAGGATAATAATCAGTCATCAAGTACTAGTTGGAAATAATTCAATTAGCATGTGCTATAGAACATATTAAAGATGTGCACTTGAAACATGCTCCAAAACTTTAGGATAATGGACCAAAATCATAATTGATGTTAGTTTTTATTTCTCTTATGTTTTATAAAGTTTAAAGATTTCATGGCTCGACTCGAGCCTCTTTAATATCTATGTAATGGGTATTTAAAGACATAAAGTTCGTTTTTAATTTGTTATAGAATTTTTCAATGGTCATCTACGCCATCTGAAATATACGACTTAGTTAGGAGTTTTCTATAAAGATGTAATCTCTAGAAGCAAAAGACAATGCATAATAGTATTGTTATGTTGTTGACATGTTTTTTGAATATATATGAATAAAGAGATTATTACATATCAATTCCTGAGTTGTTGAGTATGGATGGAAATTAATTTTAAATTCTTGAATTAGTTGTGTATGTGACCTGAGGATGAATGTAGTAACCCACGAGCTGGTCACTCGAGGGAAAGTAGATTAAATAGATGAGTACTTTCCTTTTTGTTGCTTTTATTACATGAATAATAATTACGTGTATAGTCATTTGCACCTGGTAATCTTGTAGAAGTCATTAATAACATTGTTGTAGAGTCTGAAGTTCCAAAGCACTCATTTTTTGTTATTTCCATAGTGTGATAGTTATTACAAATTGTTATTTGCTATTATTAATTAGATGTTTCATAGTTTGTTTACGAGTTTTACTACTTTTGTAGTTTACACACTTTTCAGTTTAGTTATTTCCATGCTTTCTCATTTAGTTATCATGTTTTCTAGATTGATCATTTTATGCTTTCTAGTTTAATATACTCCTAGCTTTCTTAAAATAAACTGGTTTTTGGTTAGATAGTTAGATGGCCTTAGGTTAGGAATTAACGTTAGCTGCTCTAAAATGCTAGGAAATCTAAAGGAGATAGTCAAGTCTTCTTCTATTGCAAATTGCCTTGGACACTACCCGGTTGTCATATTGAACTTTTATCTTCTAAAGTAATTGGACATAACAAAAATCTATCACTTTTTGGCGTTGTTGTCGGGGAAAAATTTCTTGCTTGAGTGTTAATAGGAGACACCTCGAATACCTCTTTTTAGGCCAAAATTCCCCCTCTGGGTTCCTTTTCTCCATGTTCAGAAAAAGAGGCCCTCACAGATGATTTATACCAAAGACCCCCCAAAATGTGTACCAACAATACATAGGGAGGCCCAAGGCTCAGAAGACCACTTTGTTGAAGAATTACTAGAGCCTAACCCACCAGAGGCTTTCCACTATTTTCCTAAAGATCACCCAGTAGAACAACCTGTCATAGAGGAATGTATTCCCTCTGACCATCATGGGTGATCGTAGGGATGAAGCCAACAGGAATAATACCAACTGTAGTAACAATGATCCTCCACCACCTCATACATTCTTGTATCCTATTACTCTCGACGCAGATGATGATACCATAGTGAAAAACATCTCTCCAGCTTTCCTACCAACCTTTAGTGGTTTGTCCTCAGAAGACCCAGACCAGTTTATTTTCGAATTCAAGGTCCTTCATCAAACCTATGACTATAAAAATGATAACCAGAAACTGAAGTTGTTTCCTTCTACCTTGAAGTTTATGACCATGCATTGGTTGATGGGATTATCTGCAAGATCTATTATGTCTTGGGATGACATGGAAAATGATTTCTTGCATAAATACCAGAGTTATTGTAGGATGAGTGATTGAAAAGAGGAGTTGTTTAAACTTGGAAAAATGAGGATGAGAGTCTGGAGGACTACCTAGATAGGTTTCTTTTCTTGTCTAAATGATGTGGAGAAGAGACCATTAGCAATGGGATTTTGAATACCATATTTCTTAAAGGACTCGACAAGGATGCAAGGCGAAGCCTTGATTTAATTAGAAAAGGAGGTGTGTCTCAGATGGCCCTTGATGAAATATATAAGTTGTGTCAGAATTTCTCACGTACCCATGGAGGCATTCACAACACTACTTTTTTTAAAGGTCTAACGATATAGGAAAGCTTTGGGAGGAAATAGCAAACCTTAAAATGGACATACTTGTTCAATTGAACACTACACTGGATAATATACAAGCTAAGACACACAATCCTGAGACTTTGTCCATCTACTATCCTAGATGAAGAAATAAACATCTATTTCAAGAATGCCCCCTATACAAGGTTAATGTTTGTCAACTTTGTAAACAAAATCATCCTAAAAATAAGTGTGAGCTCCTTAATGATCTCAAGAATTCCAAGAAAATGATTGCACATGCTAAGGAAGAAATCAATGTGGTAAATCAACACCAAGGAGGGAATTTTTCTTATGGGAAAAATTCCAATCTTGCTTGGAGACCACAAAAGAACTAGACTAGTAATCAATGGATACCATCTTGGCCTCAAGTACCCCCTCAAAAATCTAATTGGGGAACTCCCTATTGGGGACCCCCTGAATGGGCAACTCAATCATGGGGATCTAAGTAGTGGCCAACCCAAACATAACAGCAGTTGTATCCACAACATACTATTCCTCAATGGAATCAAGGGCATAATCAATTCTATACTGGGCCTCGTAGGAACCAAAAAAAAAATTTGTTACCTCCACCTCAGAATCCTCCTCAGAATTAACAAATAAATCAACCTCAGCTCCCAGTGCAACCACTTTCCAATCCAAAGAACGATCGATAGAATACTCCGGTGTACTCTACTAAATAAGACAATGCTACCAGACTTAATGTTATACATTGTGGAAATGTTCAGTTGCGCTCGGGTCAAACAATTCAACCACCAACCATTGAAGAAATCGTGGACGGGCCTACTCCTAAAACTCTTGAGAAGGATACTCTCCACCCAACCACACTATTCCTACAAATAACACTATACCTCCTTCAGCAATAGGAGTTGTTGACTTACCTCAGGAGGAGGAGGAAGGTCAGTCTCCGACTGAACTTAGAAAGGATACCTCTCCAAAGAGAAAACTCAAGCAACATTTCTAGAGCGTCTAAAATTGACAACTTCGAAAGATACTCTGAAAATGTCTTTAACCTCTAAAACTACATTAATTCAGGAAATCAAACAACTGCAAATAGAGATTCCTTTGCTACAAGCAATAAATTAAATTCTTGAGTTGAATCAGCTGATCAAACAACTGTGTATTAAAACCCCGGGGATGAAACCAAAGAAAATAAATATTGTGCACATCGATGGCTATTTAGCTAAATTTTTGTTTGGAAAGACTGTCGCTCTGAAATATGATGATCCCGGTAGTCCACTTATAACTGTATTAATTAATGAGGTAGAAATACCTAATGCATTAGTGGATTTAGGAGCAACCATTAACATAATGACTATGGATGTGATGTAAAAATTAGGTCTTACTGATTTACATCCCACAACTACAATATTATAGATGGAAAATCAGTCGATAGCCATTCCAAAGGGTGTTATTGAAAATGTCCTTGTCAAAGTTAATGGATGGGAATACCCAGTTGACTTTCAGGTCATCCAGTCGCTTATACCAAAAGATAGCTATCCAATAATTCTTAGAAGACCATGGTTGGCCACTGTCATAGCTAAAATTGATTGCAGAGAAGGAGGAATGACCATTTCTAATGGTCCAGACAATAAACATTTATTCTTGTATCCTCCTGCAAAACCCACCAAATATAAAAAAGTATGGGTTGATGAACTAGAAGATGTTAATAGTCAAGACAGTTTGGCCTCATTAGCCATGGTAGTCATTAAACAACATGGAGAAGAATTAGAGGATTATTTATTAAGTGATGTAGATCATCTTTTCATAGGTTCAAGTGATGAGGAAATGGTTGATGCTCTAGAAATTCCGGGGAAACCGATCGATGTACATGAGATGGAAAAAAATTATACTACTATGGGAATGCCATGTCCTTTAGCCAATATGATTCCCAGAATTGGATATATTTTTGAGGATATTACTAGATTTCATCGACTAATACCTCATAGTTGTCCTCTCAACACCTTGGTGTGACCATTTCAAACTGTCACTTCAGCCCATCTAGGGACCAAATCAATTATGTTACTATCTCGAAAAACCTTGAACAACAATAGTTGGCTGACAAAATCAGAAGAGGATAGATTATTTAATGTGTTGGTGAAGAGGTCTAAATATTTTTCTTGGGAATACATAGACATGAGGGGAATCCATCCAATTGTTTGTATGCATCACATTTATAGTGATCCTAATATAAGACCTATACGTCAGCCACAAAGGAGACTCAATCCTGCATTAAAGGATCTTGTCAAAATTGAAATTGAGAAACTTCTCTATGTAGGATTTGTTTATCCCATCTCTGATAGTAAGTGGGTGTCGCCTATGGTTTTAGTACCAAATAAAAATGAAAAGTGGGGAATATGTGGGGAATATGTTTAGATTATAGAGAACTTAACAAAGCCTCTCATCGAGATTATTTTCCCTTACCGTTCGTGGACCAAATTTTGGACAATTTGGTTGGGAGGAAATATTTCTCCTTTTTGGATGGATTTAGTGGTTACAACCAAATTTAGGTAGCACTAGACGACCAAGATAAGACAATGTTTACTTGTCCATGGGGCACATTTTCATATCGTGTTCTTCCCTTTGGACTCTATAATGGTCCTGCAACTTTCTAGAGAGCCATTTTGGCTATATTTGCTGAGCTTGTCAATGACTGTGGAGAAGTTTATATGGATGACTTCACTATCTATGGTTGAACCTATGATGAAGCCCTTAGAAACTTGGATAAAGTTTTAAAGGTTTGTGAGGATCATCGAATTTCCCTTAGCCATGAAAAGTGTTTAATAATGGTGGAACAAGGAATAATCTTAGTTCATAATATCTCCTTAGAGGGAATAAAGGTTGATCCTAAGAAAATTGAGTTCATTCAACAACAACCTACTCCTCAGATGCAAACAAATGTTAGAATTTTTCTTGGGCATGCTGGATACTATCGAAGGTTTATAGAAGCCTTCAGTAAAATAGTTGCCCCTATGTTTTCCCTTCTCTAGAAATATGTAGAGTTTAACTAGACACCTGAGTGTCAACTATCATTCCAAACCATAAAGGAGAATCTTGTCTATGCTCCCATCCTACTTGGGCCAAATTGGAATCTTCCATTCCATATCGATGTTAATGCTTTGGATGACACAATTGGTGCAGCATTGGGGCAAGAAGATGAGGATGGGGGTAAATATACCATATAATCTATTAGAAAAAACTTAACATCCACTGAGAAAAACTACACGACAATAGAAAAATAATTCCTGGTTGTGGTTCATGCCATTAAAAATTTCTGCCATTATATTATAGGATATAAATTTATAGTATATACAGATCACTCAGCTGTAAAATATTTAATGAATAAACCTATAGTTAATGGTCAAATAATGAGGTGGTTACTACTCCTTCGGGAGTTCATGTAACAATACTTGACAAGCTAGGGAGATTTAATGTAGTGGCATAATTTTTGTCTCGAATTAAACAAGAAGATGGTGATTTTTCACCTGTGCAAGATGAGTTTCTAGATGAAAATCTATTTTCTATTTCTACAAAGACACCTTGGTTTGCTAACATTTTCAACTATTTAGCCACTTCCGAAGTACCTCCTGGTTTTACATCAAAACAAAGGAAGCGACTTATTAGAGAGAGTGCGCTATTTAAATGGATTAATGGGATTCTATTCTATTGTGGACCCGATATGGTCTTGAGAAGATGTGTCAAGACCGATGAAACTTACAGTATTCTGAGGGCCTGTCATGATGATCCTCCTAGGGGTCATTACTCTAAAAAAATAACTTCTCATAAATTTTTGGGCACTGGATATTAGTGGCCTTCAATGCATAAAGACGTTAAAAAGTATATTCATCCCTGTGATGAATGTCGAAGAGTAGGAAGACCAACTGCTTCTACAGAAATGCCCTTGTAGCCCCAAGTTGTGCTTGAACCATTCAAAAAATGGGGATTGGATTTCACTAGTCCCATAGACCCTTCCTCCCAAGGGAAAGAATATATCCTTTTCTGCACCGACTACCTAACTAAATGGGCAGAAGTTCAAGCCCTGCGTGTTGCTAGAGAGCAACAAGTTGTTGACTTCCTCTATAATAAGATTTTTCTTAGATTTGGAGCCCCCCAAACCATCATTACAGTTCAGGGACCCCAATTTATGTCCAAAGTTCTTTTGGCATTTACAAACCATTTTCAAGTGTGTCACAAGAAGTCTTCTCCTTATCACCCTCAGGAAAATGGCCAAGTAGAGGTGACTAATAGGGAGTTAGAAAATATATTGACAAAAATGGTTTCTTTAGGAAGAAGAGATTGGGCTAGAAAATTTCTTGAAGCCGTTTGGGCATACAACACAACATGGAAATCCACAACTAGATTCAACCCCTATGAGCTTGTTTTTGGGAAGAAACCTCTTTTGACTATTGAGTTTGAACTCCAAACTCAGTCTAGATCTGAAATGAGCCCAAGTAGAATGAGTTTTATAGTTAAGTGAATTGGATGAGCTTTGTTTAGATGTTATCCATCAAACTGAGCGGGTTCAACACCAGCAAAAAATTTGGCATGACAAACACATTAAAGAGAGAGAGTCCCATAATGGTGTCTAGATGTTGCTATTCGATTCCAGGTATAAATATCACAAAGGGAAACTTAAGACTCATTGGCTAGGGCCATATGAAATTTCTGAAGTCTTTTCGAATGGCATAGTTCAGCTAAAACCCTTTGATGGTGATACATGAATTCTCTTAGTAAATGGTCATTGCCTACGTATCTACCATAAGCCTTTCAACAAAGAATAATATACAAGGTTGGTAGAAATGCAAGAAGAAATCCAATGCATTGACTCTGCCAAGGAAGAGTCCATCTAACCTTGCTCTTATATTAAAAATAAAAATAATACAAAAAAACATGAAAAATTGTAATAAAAAGACATGTGTACCATTTTGTTTCAAATAATTTTTCATTAGTTCTTATTTTCAGACTTAACTACATTTTGTCCCCATTTTGCAGGACTTCTCATAAAGATAGATACAACTTATGGAGCACCTTTCCAAGATGCTTCAAAACTTGATAGTCTAGAGGCCTAGTGCTCTGAAACTTACCTCTTGTCACTACGGAGCTCCAAAACACATGAAATTTGTTACGAAAGTGCTCTGGAACTTGCAGAATTTGATGCCTAGATGCTACAGTCATTCTTGTAGACTTTTGATTGGTAGAGAAAAGCTCTTGAAGTTTGAGTTTATTCATATATAGCCATTTTTCTTCTTTCTGGTTGCATCTTTCGATGATGCTCTAGAATCTTCCTTCGGTTGCTACTCTAGATGCATCTTTCGATGATGCTCTAGAATCTTCCTTTGGTTGCTGCTCTGGCTGCATCTTTTAATGATTCTCCAGAATCTTCTTTGGTTTCTGATCCAGCTACATCTTTCAGTGATGCTCTGAAACTTATTCATCTTCTACTTTTCAAATGCATGCCACAAAGAGTTCTCTAAAAATTAATCATCGGTTTCAAGAACATGTTCATAAGCATGCTCTAAAAATTATCCATCTCCATTTCACCTGCCTCTTTCCATAAAATTTTAAATCTTCTAAATGCTTTGATTGTCACACCTCGGTACACACACCTTCTTCCTTTTAAATTTTTTTTTTCTCCGTCATAAATAAAAGCCGCCATCTTTTCATCATAAATAAAAGCTGCCATCTTTTCATCATAAATAAAAGCCGCCATGACAACCTGTCTTCATTGATGAATCTATCATTCACAAGCTTCCCCACTCATGTCATAATGAATATGCCCTCACCTCAACCAATATAATTTCATCATCTTGTTAAATCGATAAAGGTACAAAATTTTTAGGCGATTGCAAAATGTAAGTAAGTAGAAATTTTTGCTTAAAGTAAGTAGTTATTTTTGAATAAGGCTTAATTAATTGGCACGATTCCTTCCTAATTTAGTAACTTTAACCACTCAGTGATTAACTACTAGTACAACACTCTTTTCGCACACCTTCATGCAAATTATCATCATTGCATAGTAAGCTCTAAGCAAAGACAAATAAATAATCACTTTTTGATTATATTTTCAAAAACAATTATGCACAAGCTTCTCACGTTGTTGAATTTTTTAGTAGAGTGATAGATTGGAGATGGAAAATAGGGGGTACAAAGAAGAAATCAGAGCCGACTTTAGTGGAAAATTACTGGGATTGAGCAACATTTCTAGTTTGTTTGAGGAAGTGGGATGGTTAGATTTCATTAAAAATTTCAAGGGATACAATGAGAATTTGGTGAATGCATTTGTAGAGAATTTCTCCAATGGTCAGGTGACACTTCATGGGAAGTGCTTTAAGGTAAGTCAAAAAATCATCTCTTACCTATCAAGGTTAGATAATTTTGGCATTAAATTATTTGAAACATCTCAAGTTACATATAAAAAATTATCAGAATTATTCCTTAGAGAGGGAGACCCTCAACCAATGATAATTATCAGCACTAGAGGAAAAAATAAAGTGTTTCAGAGAACTTCTATATTAGTTCCCTAGGGAACAACGGTTGAATGGATTATAAAATATTTTACCTGTGAAGGCCAGCTCGCTGCTGTGGTAGGACCTGCATTTCATATGCTAATTCATTTGCATCATGGGAAAGACCTGCCCGTAGGGTTAATTTTCCTGACTTTTTGAGTGATTATGTTAATTCCTCCATAGAAAGATATAAGACTAGTTCAGGACCATTAAAACACCATGGGTTAATTTAGTTAATTTGTAAATATCATTTTTGAAAGAAACCTAAAAGCAAGTGGGAAAAGTTTTTGTGGAAGTTCGAAAAGTCTATGCCCAAAAGAAAATTAGAACCAGGGGAATCCTCTAAACAAGTAGCTTCAACTTCCGGAGAAACTTCCCTTGAATCCTCTAAAGCTCCTGAAGCCTAAATTCCCACAACCCCTGGTGAGGAAGTGCCAGAATCTTTAACCAAATAATTGAAAACCCTGGATCAACCAGAAGATGTTGAAATTATTCATCCAAGTGTAGACAACATTCCCCTTAGGAAGAGGAAAAGAAGAATAATTATCACTTTCCAGAACACTCCTCCCTTGAGGAGAAGCAAGAGATTGTCCTCTGAGTCTATAGAAACCCCAGTACAGAGTATAGGAACTGATTCAAAGAAAAAGAAATCCAAGAAGCAGAAAAAATTGCATAGAAACCATTGATTCTATTAACGATGTAGAAATGAGGGAAATAGGGGAACAAATTCATCAGTCTCCGAGAAAATTAACCTTTGTTGAAGAAATTCCTTCCCATCTAGAATATGAAAAAGAAACCCCTATTGAAGAAATGCCTTCCCACCTAGAGTATGAAAAAGAAGCCCTTGCTGAGGAAATTCAAGAAATAGAAAAGGAGCAATCTCCACCTTCCATGAAGGTTGAGGATAGTATTTTAGGGAATTTTTCCCCCATTGTAAATAAAGTTGTTGAAACAATTGAAAATGAAAGTGTTGATGCAAAATTAGAAAAAATGAAATTATAAATTGATGAACTAAGAAATCAATTGCAAAGAAATGAGGAACATATTGTACAACAAAAGAGGAAATCACAATACATACTACTATAATATGAAAAAGAGATCACGAAATTTAAAATTTGAAACTACAAATAGAAGAAATAGATACATTCATTAATGAATTGTAGATACAAATTCAAAAGTGGAATCAAGAGAATAGGACATACAATGTTGATCTGTTTGATAAATATAAAGAAATTGAAAGTTTGAAAAATAATTTTAGGCTCATGTTTTCAACTTTTGAAGAAGAAAAGAAAAGACATAAAGAATAATTGAATGCTTCTCTTAGTAGGATTTTAGAACTAGAGAAGGATTTGCAAGAAAGCACCAATAAGCCAATGGTGGAATCAAAAGGAATTCAGACTGAACCAACTATAACTGAGTGGTTCCAAGTTCAAATCATTCCATTATTAATGAAGTGGATGGAACGGTGCTATTTCCTAAGAAATGCCAAGATTGAAAATTACAAGTTAAAAATGGAGATATTACTACTGAAAGAGTCATTTCATAAGGCCTATAGGGCAAAGCAGGATGCATGCCAAATAGAATAATTTATATTATCATGTAGAAGACCACGAATGCTATATTCAATGTTTTTAAATGAACAATGGTTAAGATGAAAATTTCTTAGAATTTATAATGATCAACCATATTACCCTGATGACAAAGAATTTATTAAAATGTTTATAGATTCAACTCTTGAAGAGCAATATATGTTATGTGAATTCTTTGTTCATGATCTTCTATTAGAAAACCATACTGATTTCTTTATTAACCTTTTTGTCAGAGAGGTGCAATTGAGGTCTTTGTGATCTACCATGTGTAATCACATTCATTGGCAAGAGCACAACAAAGAATATTCTCAAGCAGAGAAAAATGTGGGTCTTCAAATGAGATCCCCCAACAGTAGACCTGCAGATTTTAAAGCTACCTTTTTAGCCCTTACAGTGGATGAAAAAATGAAAGAAAGATATGATGGAAGCCTCAAACTTTGTTATAACCATTTCATGGAACATGGGCATAAATTGATCGGTAAATCTTGGCATGCTTGTGAAGAGAGATAAACTCCATTACCACCATATCTAAAGAAAAGAGAGGTAATCTCCACTCTTAACATAAAATGATCCTTCAAAAGAGTAGATGTCTTGGCTAAAATCCTGAAAGACCTCAAAACAGATTGGATAGGGATGAGGTATAAACCTCCCTTGTTGCTTTGTCCACCCCCTTATTTTCATATTAATATAGATCAGGATGGTAAAATCTTCAATGAGTGGCAAGAGGGAGTTACTTTTCATAGAGGCTTCCTCCATACACCTATAGATTTTGATAAAACAACAAAGGATATGTATGATATTAGTGCTAAGTATGAAGAATGGAACAAAAATGGAGGACATGGCCACAGAAAAGGGGTAGGAGGACCTACCAGGAATTAGGAAGGGGAGGAAATGATGAGGTAAAAATAACCTCATCATAATAACATAATAAAGTCCTATTTCATATATGAAAAATCCTTATCCTCTGCCAATTAATTAAACTTTAGGAGAAATAACTGCATGTCTTTTAAGGAAAATCATACAAACTTTATTTCTTGTAATTTATTGAAATATCTTACCAATGCAGATTTCATGGGTTGTTTTGAGTATTTTGTAGGATAATAATCAGTCATCAAGCAGTAGTTGGAAATAATTCAACCAACACGTGCTCCATAACAAATTTAAGATGTGCACTGGAAACATGCTCCAGAAATTTAGGATAATGGATCGAAATCATAGTTGTTGTTAGTTTTTATTTCTATTATATTTTAAAAAGTTTAAAGACTTCATGGCTCGACTCGAGCCTCTTTAATATCTATGTAATGGGTATTTAAAGAAAAAGTTTTTTTGCAATCTGTTATAGACCTTTTCAATGGTCATCTACACCATCTAAAATATAGGACTTAGTTAGGAGTTTTCTATAAAGATGTAATCTCCAGAAGCAAAAGACAATGCAAAATATTACTGTTATGTTGTCAAAATATTTTCTGAATATATATGAATAAAGTGATTATTACATATCAATTCTTGAATCAGTTGTGTATGTGACTTGAGGATGAGCGTAGTAACCCGCGAGCTGGCCACTCGAGGGAATGTAGATTAAATAGATGAGTACTTTCCTTTCTGTTGCTTTTATTGCATGAATAATAATTTTGAGTATAGTCATTTTCACCTGGTAATCTTGTAGAAGTCATTAACAAAGTTGTGGAAGAGTCTAAAGTTTTGGAGCACCCATTGTTTGTTATTTCCATAGTGTGATAGTTATTACAGATTATTATTTGTTGTTATTAATTAGATGTTTCATAGTTTATTTATGAGTTTTACTATTTCTATAGTTTACACACTTTTTATTTTAGTTATTTCCATGCTTTCCCATTTAGTTATCATGTTTTCTAGATTGATCATTTTATGCTTTCTAGTTTAATATACTCCCAACTTTCTTAAAATAAACTATTTTTCAGTTAGATAGTTAGATGGCCTTAGGTTAGGAATTAATGTTAGTTGCTCTAAAAAACTAGGAAATCTAAAGGAGATAGTCAAGTGGGTATGTGCAAGATCATCATGGAAAAAATGGGCCCTTAAGTGGTGATAAAATTCAAAAAAATCAGAGTTAGGAAACTTGATGTAAAAATTTGAATAAGTTATCTATATTATTTCAAAAATATGTAAGAATAGAATCTATAGAAAATTGAATGTAGTTTCTAAACTACTAGGTTTATTGTATTTTAAAAAAAAATCTATTTGGTGAAAATTTGAAATTTCAATGCAGTAGTACTTAAATTTTAGGGGAAAAAAGAAGTAGGTGTCTGTCTGACCACCCTGACCACAATAAAATGATAATATTTATTTATAATATTTTAGATATAAGTAGACAACTCATATCCTGATGTGATGGATATTTTTTTATAATTTTTTTTCCAAGTAAATAATTAATTATGATTTTTGTTATACAAATTTTAAAAAATATAAAAACTCGTATGTCTAACCACCTTAACTTGGTCAAAACTTCATGATTTAAAAAAAAAATAAAAAATCCTATAGTATATGCAAAATATAGAATGTGATGCATGTTTCAGATTCAAAAAATTGTGATACCATTTGAAATCTATAGAAATTTTTCAATCATCCTATCAATTAGGACTTTACTCGAAATTCAAATAGAAAATGAATAATAATTATTTATTAAATTCAAAGTAAAGCATAATTTAAATTGGTGGAAAGCTGAGAATCTCCTTTAAAAACCCTTTTCATTTCATCAATTTTGGGTAAAAAAATTCATCAAGCACATGGGCCATCATATCACTTACATATCATAACTTTTTGGCCCATCATGATCTTGCACATACCCAAGTCTTCTTCTATTGCAAATTGCCTTGGACATTACCCGGTCGACATATTGAACTTTTATCTTCTAAAGTAATGGGACCTAACGACAACCTATCAGGATTGTGTTTCAGATGACTGATAGAATCCTTTATTTTATATTGCCTTTCGTGAACGTTGATTTTCAATCGATTTACAACCAAGTTCGTGTAACACCTAATTTTAAGGCTACGTTGCAGTTGTGTCATGCGAAGTCCCATTTTTCACCCATAATCAACCAAGTTTGGAGAACTTTGATTTTATATTGTGTTGTAGATGATTATTAAGAATGTTTATTTTCAATCGATTTCGTGAATGTCGAATTTCCATCAATTTAATGTTGAGTTCGACGATCACCTGATTCTAAGGCTACATTATAGTTGTGTCATGAAAAGTCCCACATTTCTCCCATAATAACCTAAGTTTGGAGAAGTTTGAGTTTATCTAGATTGTGTTGTAGATGACTATTAAGAACCATTATTTTCTATCAGTTTTCATGAATGTTGAATTTCCATTGATTTAATGTTGAGTTCGACGAACACTTGATTTTAAGGCTACGTTGCAACCGCACATGAATTCGCATTTTTCACCCATAATCAATGATGTTTGGAGAAATTTGATTTAGGATTGTGTTGTAGATGACTATTAGAATGCTTTTTTTTATATCACCTTATGTGATTGTTGATTTTTGATTGATTTACAACCAAGTTTGTTTGACACCTTATTTTAAGGCTACGTTGTAGTTGTGTCATGCAAAATCCCATTTTTCACCCATAATTAATGAGGTTTGGAGAACTTTGATTTTAGATATTAAAAATCTTTAATTTCTATCGATTTTAGTGAATCTTGAATTTCCAATGATTTAATGTTGAGTTCATCGAATACATTATTTTAAGGCTATGTTCGATCTATGTCATGAGAACTCCCATTCTTCACACATAATTAACCATGTTTGGAGAACATTTATTTAGAGTTGTGTTCTAGATAAATATTAGGATCCTTTATTTTGTATTTCCTTTCATGAAGAACAATTTTTGATCGATTTACAACCAAGTTAATCTAACACCTGGATTTAAGGCTATGTTGCAGCTGTGTCATGCGAACTCCCATTTCTTACCCATAATCAACTAGGTTTGGAGAATTTTGATTTTAGATTGTGTTGTAGATGACTATTAATAACCTTTACTTTTTATTGATTTTCATGTATGTTGAATTTCCGTCGATTTAATGTTGAGTTCAACGAACACCTGATTTTAAGGCTACATTGCAGCTGTGTCATGTGAACTCCCATTTTTCAACCAAAATCAACCATGTTTGGAGAAATTTGATTTAGGATTGTGTTCTAGATGACTATTAGGATCCTTTATTTTATATCGCCTTTTGTGAACATTGATTTTCGATCGATTTACAACCAAGTTTATCTAACAACTAATTTTAAGGCTACATTGTAGTTGTGTCATGTGAACACCCATTTTTCACCCATAATCAACCAGGTCTGGAGAAGTTTGACTTTAGATTGCATTGTAGATGACTATTAAAAACCTTGATTTTCTATTTGTTTTTTGAATGATGAATTTTCATAGATTTAATTTGAGTTCGGCAAACACTTGATTTGAAGGCTACATTGTAGTTGTGTCACGAGAACTCCCATTTTTCACCCATAATCAACCATGTTTGGAGAACTTTCATTTATGATTGTGTTCTAGATGACTATTAGGATCCTTTATTTTATATCACCTTTTATGAACATTTATTTTTGATCAATTTATAGCCAAGGTGATCTAACACCTGATTTTAAGGCTATATTGAAGTTGTGTCACACAAACTCCCATTTTTTACCCATAATCAACTAGGTTTGGAGAAGTTTGATTCTAGATTGTGTTCTAGACGACTATTGAGAACCTTTATTTTCTATCGGTTTTCATGAATGTTAAATTTCCATCGATTTAATGTCGAGTTCGGTGAACACTTGATTTTAAGGCTACATTGCAACCATGTCACGTGAACTCCCATTTTTCACCCATAATGAACTATGTTTGGAGAAATTTGATTTAGGATTGTGTTATAGATGAAAATTAGACTCCTTTATTTTATATCACCTTTTGTGAATGTTGATTTTTGATTGGTTTATAGCCAAGTTCTTCTAACACCTAATTTTAAGGCCATGTTGTAGTTGTGTCATGCGAATTCCCATTTTCACCCATAATCAACTAGGTTTGGAGAACTTTGATTTTAGATACTATTTTAGATGACTACTAAGAACCTTTATTTTCTACCGATTTTTGTGAATGTTGAATTTCCATTGATATAATATTGAGTTCGGTGAACACCTCATTTCATGGCTACATTGTAGGTGTGTCACGCGAAATCCCTTTTTTCACCCATAATAAAACATGTTTGGAGAAATTTTATTTAGGATAGTGTTGTAGATGACTATTAGGATCCTTTATTTTATATCACCTTTTGTGAACGTTGATTTTCGGTTGATTTACAGCCAAGTTCATCTTAACACTTGATTATAAGGTTATGTTGAAGTTGTGTCATGCGAAAACCCATTTTCACCCATAATCAACTAGGTTTGGAGAACTTTTACTTTAGAATGTGTTGTAGATGACTATTAAGAACCTTTTTTTTCTATCAGTATTTGTGAATGTTGAATTTCTATTGATTTAATGTCAAGTTTGACGAACACCTGATTTTAAGGCTACGTTGCAACTGTGTCATGTGAACACTCATTTTTCACCCATAATCAACCATGTTTGGAGAACTTTGATTTAGGATTGTCTTATAGATTACTATTAGGATTCTTTATTTTATATTGCCTTTTGTGAACATTGATTGTTGATCAATTTATAGCCAAGTTCGTCTAACACTTAATTTTAAGGTTATTTTGTAGCTATGCCACGCGAACTCCAATTTTTCACCCATAATCAACTAGGTTTGGAGAAGTTTGATTTTAGATTGTGTTGTAGATGACTATTAAGAACCTTTATTTTCTATCAATTTTTTTGAATGTTGAATTTCCATCGATTTAATGTCGAGTTCGTTGAACACCTGATTTTTAGGCTACGTTGCAGCTGTGTCACATGAACTCCCATTTTTCACCCATAATCAACTAGGTTTGGAGAACTTTGATTTAGGATTATGTTGTAGATGACTATTAGGATCTTGTATAGTCTATCACCTTTCATGAAAGTTGATTTTTGATCGATTTACTGTCGAGTTCGTCTAACATTTGATTTTAAGGCTGCGTTGCAGCTGTGTCATGCGAACTCCCATTCTTCAACCATAATCAACTAAGTTTGGAGAGGTTTTCATTTTAGATTGTGTTGTAGATGAATTTTAAGAACATTTTTTTTTTTATCAGTTTTTGTGAATGTTGAATTTGCATTGAGTTCATGTTGAATTTGATGAATACTTAATTTTAAGGCTACAATACAGTTGTGTCATGTGAACTCCTAATTTTTCACCCATAATTAACCATGTTTGGAGAACTTTGATTGAGGATTGGATTGTAGATTACAATTAGAATCCTTTATTATATATCGCCTTTCGTGAACGTTCATTTTTGATCGATTTATAGACAAGTTTGTTTGACACCTCATTTTAAGGCTATGTTGTAGCTGTGTCATCCAAAATCCCATTTTTCACACATAATCAACCAAGTTTGGAGAAATTTTATTTTAGATTACTATTAATAACCTTGATTTTTGATCAATTTTTGTGAATATTGAATTTACATCAATTTAATGTCAAGTTCGGTGAACACCTAATTTTAAGGCTACATTGCAGATGTGTCATGTGAACTCCCATTTTTCACCCATAATCAACCATGTTTGGAGAACTTTGATTTAGGATTGTGTTGTAGATGACTATTAGGATCATTTATTTTATATTTCCTTTTATGAACGTTGATTTTTTGATCGATTTACAACCATGTTCATCTAACACCTGATTTTAAGGCTACGTTGCAGCTATGTCATGCGAACTCCCATTTTTCACCCATAATCAACCATTTTTTGAGAATAGATTACATCTTCCAGAAGATTTTAGGCAGTTATGCAAACCAGATAAAAGATGTGAATGAGTGAGGACAAGTACATTCTGGGGTGTAACTTCCTAAAATATATTATAATTAAAAATCTGATTGTCGGATCAAAATTAATGATCCCATGAAGTTGTACTACCAAATGTAATAAAGTTTGATTTTTCAAAAAGTTACAATTTCTATAAGATCTTAGCCAGTTACGCAAACCAGATATAGGATGTGAATGAACAAGGCCAAGTGCCTTCTGGAGAGTTTTTTGAAAGTATATTATAATTGATAATGAAATGGTCAAACCTAAAGTTATGACCCCACAATATTGTACTACCAAATTTAATAAAATTTTGATTTTTTTAAAAGGATACACTCTTTAGAAGATTTTAGGCAATTAAACAAACCAAATAAACAATTCAAATGAATGAGGCCAAGTGTCTTTTGGATAGCTTTCCAAAATATATTATAATTGAAAATCCAACAGTCGAATTAAACGTTATGACCCCGCAAAGTTATACTACCAAATTTAATAAAAAAATGATTGTTTTGAAAAAGTTACAATTTCTATAAAGTTTTAGCTATACTTATCAAAAAAATCTATCTTTTTTGAAAACAACTTAATTTTTTCAAAAAATGGACAATCTGGGTCTCTTTACCACACAAGCACCTATGAAACCGATATCTGCGATTTTTCCCAAAAAATATGTTTTGTAGATTATATTTTTGAGGGGTTCTTGTATGTTGGTCAAAAAAATGATTTTCAAAAAATGGACGATCTAGGTTTACTCAGAACAACATTCTCTACAAAACCCATTTCTCATATTTTCTTAAGAAGATTCAAAAAAATTTCTTCGGTTACCTCTACTAAATCTCTTTTTCAAAAAAATCTATCTTTTTCAAGAACAACCTTTTTTTTCAAAAACCAGACGATCTAGGTCTCTTTAGCACACGAGCACCTACAAAACCCATATCTTTGATTTTTCCCAAAAAAAAAATGTTTTGTAGATTCTATTTTTGAGAGGTTCTTGCATGTTGGTGAAAAAACAGTTTTTTGAAAAATGTACGATCTGAGTGTACTCAAAATGACATTCTCTACAAACCCATTTCTCAGACTTTTCTTAAGAAGATTCAAATTGTTTTCCTCTATTACCTGTACCGCTTCTACTTTTCAAAAAATATCTTTTTCAAGAATAACTTCTTTTTAAAAAAATGGATGATCTGGGTCTCTTTAGCACACGAGCACCTAAAAAACCCATATCTTTGAATTTTCCAAAAAAAAATTGTTTCATAGATTCTATTTTTGAGAGGTTCTTGCATGTTGGTGAAAAACCAGTTTTTCAAAAAATGAACAATCTGGTTTTACTCAAAATGACATTCTCTACAAAACCCATTTCTCAGATTCAAAGAATTTTCCTCTATTACATCTACATCTTTTACTTTTCAAAAAAACCTATCTTTTTCAAGATTTTATTTTTTCAAAAAATGGACGATCTAGGTCTCTTTAGCACACGAGCACCTACAAAACCCATATGTTTGATTTTACCCAAAAAAAATGTTTCTTAGATTCTATTTTTGAGGGGTTTTTGCATGTTGGTTACAAAACAATTTTTCAAAAAATGAACAATCTAGGCTATTCAAAACGACATTCTCTACAAAACCCATTTCTTAGATTTTTTTGAAGAAGATTAAACTTTTTTGCCTTTGTTACTTCTATTGCTTCTTCTTTTCAAAAAAATCTATTACATATACTACTACTTTTCAAAAAATTCTCTTTTTCAAGAACATCTTATTTTTTCAAAAAATGGATGACATGGGTCTCTTTAGCACATGAGCAACTACGAAACCCATGTCTTTGATTTTTCTCAAAAAAAATTGTTTCGTAGATTCTATTTGCTTCTATTACCTGTACTCTTACTTAAAAAAAAAAACCAATCCTTTTCAAAAACAACTTATTTTTTCAAAAAATGGACGATCTGGGTCTCTTTAGCACACGGGCACCTACAAAACCTGTATCTTTGATTTTTCCCAAAAAATTGTATCGTAGATTCTATTTTTTAGAAGTTCTTGTATGTTGGTGAAAAAACATTTTTTCTAAAAATGGACGGTTTGGGTTTACTCAAAACGAAATTCTCTAGAAAACCCATTTCTTAGTTTTTGACTTAGGATTGTGTTGTAGATGACTATTAGGATCCTATATTTTATATCCCCTTTTATGAATGTTCATTTTCAATCGATTTTTGTTAATTTTGAATTTCCATTAATTTAATGTCGAGTTTGGCGAAGACCATATTTTAAGGTTGTTGCAGCTGTGTCATGTGAACTCTCATTTTTCATCCATAATCAGCCGTTCTTGGAGAACTTTGATTTAGGATTGTATTGTAGATGATTATTAGGTTCCTTTACTTTGTATCACCTTCCGTGAACATTGATTTTTTATTGATTTATAACCATGTTCATCTAACACTTGGTTTTAAGGCTACGTTGCAGCTGTGTCATGCGATCTGCCATTTTTCACCCATAATCAACTAGGGTTGGGAAATTTTATTTTAGATTGTGTTGTAGATGACTATTAAGAACCTTTATTTTCTATTGGTTTTCATGAATGTTGAATTTCCATCGATTTAATGTCAAGTTCGGCAAACACCTGATTTTAAGGCTACATTACAGTTGTGTCATGCGAAATCCTATTTTTCACCCATAATCAACCATGTTGGGACAACTTTGATTTAGGATTGTGTTGTAGATGACTATTATGATCCTTTGTTTTGTATGGCCTTTCATGAATGTTGATTATCGATCGATTTATATCCAAGTTCATCTAACACCTACTTTTAAGGCTATGTTGCAACTGTGTCATGCGAAGTCCCATATTTCTCCCATAATCAACTAGGTTTGGAGAAGTTTGATTTTAGATTGTGTTGTAGATGACTATTAAGAACCTTAATTTTCTATGAGTTTTCATGAATGTTGAATTTCCATCGATTTAGAGTTTAGTGAACACCTGATTTTATGGCTACTTTGCAGTTGTGTCACGTGAGCTCCGATTTTTCACCCATAATCAATCATGTTTGGAGAAATTTTATTTAGGAATGTGTTGTAGATGACTATGTTGAATCCCTCTTGTGCTATTTTATCCTTGATGTCACTTGATGATTATTTGGCACCTTTACTTCATTATTTATATTATCTTGGTGGCTTTGATATCTTGGGTCCATGTGTAGATCTTAGTTGAGGCATTTCGGTTACAGATTCTCTGTTCCTCTGTTTAGGTTGACTAATTATGGCTTGATTAGTAACAAGCTCTTGAAATTGAAACATGTTCTTGAAGCGCTTGGTATTCAGTTCTTTGGCTTTTTATAAGGTTTGATCTTTATTGTGTTTATGGCCTTGTGGATTTTACATGACTGATTAGTCTTCATGTCTTTGGATACCATTGATCATATTACAGCATTGAATTTCAAATGTGATGGAAATTTATTTTAATGGTTATCAAATTATTATAATGCTTGTTGGCATGCTTGTCTTTGGTAAGATCATGGCTCCAAAAGGTCTTACCGCGGTACTACTGGTAGTTAAGCTAGTGACCGCAGTAATGTGGTGTAAACAGTCAGCGGCAAGAAAAAAGGTACCACTATACCGCGAGCAGTCTGAAGTTTGACTGCGGTAGTACAGTGAGCGCTGTTAGCGGCAAGTAGACAACTACCACTATACCATGGGCTATCAGAAGTGAAACCGTGGTAACGCGGTGGAAATGGCTGGCAGTTTACAAGTGGCTACCATTGTACCATGGGTAGTCCGAAGGGAGACCGCGGTTGTGTGGTATGGAAGCGGATTTCAAAGGTTATCATAAGTTTTTTTTTTTCTTATCATTAACTATCCTCTCGGGCTCCAAAATTTTATTAATCCTAGCAGAGGATTTCCTTTCGTTTGCATTGGAAGTTTTGGTCATTATTCTTTGTCTCCTTCGCTCAGGGGTTTGAAACCCTACTTTGGCTGCCATCATGATAGCTTGTTTTCAGCCGTTTCATTGAGAATTTTGTAGGGTTACTGAACTTTGACAACGTATATGGAAGATAGAAATACCATGACAATGGTTGTCTCACTTGACAGTTTCTTGTCATTAGTTGGAAGCTCGAATGGGAAAAGAGCTTGAGATGCTCCGTCACTTCATAGACCTGGTAAATCACTCATGGGAAATGCATTTCTGGTTTTCTCAGGTATTATTTTTTTAGTTTGTTGGTCAGATCCATTACTTCACAAGAAAGGTGATTTCAAGTTAAGTTTTTCTATTCAAAATGAAAAATGGAAAATTTCTATTCCTTTTCATGAATATCTGAAACACTTGCTCCAAATCTTGACTGCATTTTCTGAAGGTTATCATATCAGTTTTATGAAACGTTCTTTTAAGTTTGTGGGTCATCTTGAAAGCTAAAAGTTTCTTCAGTTACTTATCTGGAATCGTTGGTAACTGCTATCAGGTGCATGATTACCTATTTTTAGTTACATTTTTGTTTGGGGTTTCAGTTATATCTATTTTTAGCAGCAGCTTCATTGTTAAAATTTTCCTATGAAATATGTATTTCATTAATACTGCTTGGGAGTAAGCACTACCTGTGCAGGCCGCTTGTGGAGAAGATTTTATGTTACACCTCTATTTTTGGAACAGCTATTCTATCCTTGACAGAAAGGAAGAATCCTTCACTTATGTTCTCTGTAACATCTAGAAATGTTGCTTGACAGTTGTACTATAACCTGAAAACAACCTTGTATAATTTTTCGGAAAGTGAAATTCGAGTTGTAGTTGTAATACTTTTAAAATGTAATGATGTTTTCAGAAAAAGTTAAAAAAAATAGAGAGATTAGGGTTCTATCATGTCAGGAAAAGAAAACTTGAAACAAGGGCATTACTATTAAAAAGAAAAAAGAAAAAGTCTTTTCTATAGAGTGATGCTAAAAAATTGGAAAACATAGTGTGTAGTCAGTTTGTGTAGTTTATGCATGGAAAGATGTTGAAAATCAAACAGTGAGAAAAGAAAGAAAAGATTTATCATTTTAATACAGTTTGATGAGATTGTATTGTGACTGTGATAAGATTTTCCTCAAGCTATATCGAGATTAGATAATGTATGGAATTTTGAAGAGTCAATTTTGATTCTTGAAAATTCTATGCTTTGTCTATCAAGAGGCACTTGACATAAATCAAATGAAATAGAGAGATCCTTTGTACTATTGTACATTCTATTGAATATCAGGAAAGGGGTTGGTTCTCCTTGAGATTGGTGTCTCTAAACAAAGGGGTTGGTGCTCCTTGAGTCGGTGCTAAGAAATCAGCCATTGAGGCTTTGTCAAAATATTTATTGAAATGAAAGCCTGAAAAAGGTAGCAGATTCAAGAGTGGTTTTTCTACCCCAGGAGGGTTTTCCACTCAACATATCTTGTGTCTATTTGTGTCTCTATTATTCATTTTCTTCAGTACTTTATTGCTTTATAATGCAATGTTACACTACTCATTTCAGTTTATATGATTGCATTCGATTTCATGAATGATGCTATCATTGATAAATGAGAACATATGAATGGTTCTTTTCAGTTCCAGTTAAATTTTTCCAAGAAGTTATAAACATTGATTCACTCCCCTCTCAATGTATTTTCACTCCAACAATTGATATCAGAGCCTAGGGTCCTCTGATAGGTCTTTCCAACCTAGGATTGATTCTGGACTTGGAGTCTATTCAAAATGTCTCAAGTTCATGAAGGTACTTCCATGACTAGAGCTCCATTATTTGATGGAACTGATTATGTATTCTGGAAAATTAGAATGGAGACTTATTTAACTTCTATTGACCTTGATGTCTAGAGCATAGTATTGTATAGGTACACTGTACCAGCTACTTTACCAACTACTTCTGATGAAAAGAAGAGATATAAAACCAATGCAAGAGCAAAGCATGCTCTTCTTTGTGCTCTGACTAAAGATGTCTTCATCAAAGTCATGCACTGCAGTTTTGCTAGAGAAATCTGGACTAAACTTGAAACTATCTATCAAGGAGATGAAAAGGTAAAACAGTCCAAAGTCCTCACTTTAAAACATCAGTTTGAAGAATTAAAAATGAGGGACGATGAAAAAGTTGCTGACTATTTTTTGAGAGTTGATGAAATAGTAAATGCCATGAAGGGTCTGGGAGAAGAAGTCAAGGAGTTTGATGTTGTAACCAAGGTCATCATAACCCTACCAACAAAATTTGAAGCTAAGGTAGCTACTCTAGAAGAGAAGAAACATTCTACCCAGCTAACCCTTGACAGTCTACAAGGCACTCTAAGTGCCTATGAAATGAGGATTAGTCAATACAACACCACTAAAAAATAAGCAACATTTAATGCTGAAAGGAAAGAAAGGGATAAGTTCTCTGAATCAGAATTTTCTGATTCTAAAGAATCCCATTTTGTGAGGAAACTCAAAAAGGGTTCTGGAAAGTATAAGGGAAAACTTCCCTTCAAATGATTTAACTATGGAAAAATAGGCCACTTTGCTGCAAAGTGCCCCTATGGTGACACAAACAGTGATAACGAAAAATCTAAGAAATTTGCCAAGAAAAAGGCTTATAGACCCAAACAGAAATTCAATTTCAAAAAGAAGAAAATCTTGTTCACCAAAAATGAAACAGACTCGAAATCTGAAGATTCTTTAGATGAAGAGGATGAAAATCTATTCATGGCTGAAATCATTCAGTAAGAGGAAACCAACAACAATGATGTTGAAGAAGGTGAAGTGGATTATGAAGGAGAACTGAAATGTGCTCTAAAAGAGCCAAGAAAACTTAAGAAACAGTTACGTGCTCAAGAACAGAATGGTGTTCAAGATAGTTCACAAGAGCAACTCATAAATCCTGAGATAATTTCATTAAAAACTCAACTTGAAGAATCCAAGAGAGTTGAAGATTGTCTTTGCATTGACATAAGTTTTAAAGACCAAGAAATTCAAAAACTTGAACATGAGATTGTAGATCTCAGGAAGACTATTGAAAAATATGAAAGCACTCTTAAACTGAATGACATGCTCAACAAACAGAAATTAAACAAAGACAAAACTGGTATTGACTTTTTTAAAGGTGAATGCTCAAATGACAGTGAAAAGAACAATGTTGTTGCTACAAACAAAAAATCCTGAACTCAAACATCTGAGTTTCTCAGGGATCATATTCATCCTTTTAGGAGCAACAAAATGGCTTACAACTCCTACCCTCTCTTTTATGGGCATTGTTACTTCTGCAATAAATTTGGTCACAAAGTAAACTCTTGCAGATTTATGAATTCTACAACTCCTAGATTTGGCTTTAGGCAGAATCATGGTCTTACAAAAAAAATCAGATGTTTCACATGTAAGTCCTTGGGTCATTTTGCTAAGCATTGCAATGTTGATTAGCAGAATAAACAACTGAAAACCATCAAAGTTTGGAAACCCAAAGAAGTTAACAACATTGAATAGACTATGCTTGTTCAAACTACTTTTCACTCAAAGAAAAAGGACCTATGGGTCCTGGACTGTGGCTGTTCAAACCACATGACTGGTGACAAAGAAAAATTTACAAATATAGAAGACTATGTTGGTGGATATGTAAAATTCAGAGAGAAATCTGAATTTCAAATCAAAGGTAGAGGTTCTTTGTTTCTGAATGAAGACACTCCAATCTACAATGTTCATTATGTAACATGATTAAAACATAACCTTCTGAGTGTTAGTCAAATCTGTGATAGTGGCTATCAAGTCCTGTTCACTTCACAAGGATGTGAAATAAAAAACCAGTCAGGTAAAGCTATTGTTGTTGGAAGAAGGACCAAGGGAAATGTCTACAACTTACTTGACACCTCTGGACATGAAAACAGTCACAGTATATGCTTAATGAGTCATGTTGAAGAAAGTTGGTTTTGGCACAAGAGACTAGGCCACATTAATTTTGACAATATGGTCAGAATTAGCAAAAATAAAAATGTAATAGGTCTGCCCCTTCTTAGAAAACCTGACAAAGATGTTTGTAAAGAGTGTCTCAAAGGAAAGAAAACCAAGGTAAGCTTTAAATCCAAGGAACATTTCTCTACTAAGCCTCTGGAAATTGTTCATACTAACTTATGTGGTTCTACAAGGAATAGATCCATAAATGGTGAGAAATATTTCATGTTGTTTGTGGATGACTACTCTTGTATGGTATGGGTTACCTTTCTCAAGAATAAATCAAAAGATTTTGAACGTTTTAAAGTTTTTAAAAAACTAGTAGAAAGAGAGTCAGACTTAAAACTAAAATGTTTAAGATCTGAAAAAGGTGGTGAATTCACCTCACAAGAATTCATAGACTACTGTGACAAACATGGCATAAAAAGATAGTATGTTGCTGCCAGAACACCCCAACAAAATGGGGTAGTTGAGCGAAAGAATAGGATTGCAAAAGAGATGGCAAGAACCATGTTGAATGAAGGAAATTTGGAAAATATGTATTGGAAAGAAGTTGTTCATATAGCTGTCTACATTTTGAATAGAGTCCAGATTAGAGTGAAATCAAATTTCACTCCATATGAACTGCGGTATGGTAAATCTGCCAAAATTAAATATTTTAGAATATTTGGCTACAAGTGTTTTATCAAGAGAGATGATGAAAACTTAGGCAGTTTCCAATCTAAAACTGATGAAGGTATCTTTTTAGGATACTCTACTCACAACATAGCATATAAATGTTTTAACAATAGGCTGAACAAAATTGTTGAATCTGTAGATGTCAAATTTGATGAAAATTTGCTTCTAGATGTTGAACCTATGTAGGATGATGAAGAGGACGAATTTGAACTTGATATAATTACTAAAAGCTTTGAAACTACAAAGCCTAAAACAAAACCAGTAAGCCCTAAACTTGCTGAAGCACAACTTGAAGATGCTGAAATCAGCTCAGAAAAATGTGAAACTAAAATTCCTTCAAAATCTCTTGCTAGGAACCATCCTAAAGATCCGATTATAGGAGATAGATCTGCAGGAGTTCAAACAAGGAAAAGAACTATTAACTATGATGAAAAATCTCACATAGCTAGACTTACTGCATTTTGTTTAATCACCCAGTTTGAGCCCAAATTTTTTGATGATGCTCTAACTGATGAATGTTGGCTTAATGCAATGCAAGAAGAAATTGATCAAATTGAAAAAAATCAGACTTGGGATCTAGTCCCAAGACCAGATGACAAAAATGTCATAGGAGGCAAGTGGATCTTTAGAAACAATCATGATGAACATGGTCGTGTTGTTCACAACAAGGCTAGATATGTCTGCAAAGGATATGCTCAGCAAGAAGGTATTGATTTCGGTGAAACCTTTGCTCCTATTGCTAGGCTTGAATCCATTAGAATTTTCTTGGCATATTGTGTTTTCAAAAATTTCACTAAATATCAAATGGATGTAAAAAATGCCTTTCTAAATGGATACTTAGAAGAAGAATTTTACATAGAACAACCTGAAGGATTTATCTATAAAAACAAACCCAATCATGTCTACAGGCTGAAAAAGGCTCTATATGGCCTAAAACAAGTTACTAGAGCTTGGTACGCTAGATTGGACAGTCACTTACTGTCAAAAGGTTTCATTAGAGGAGGAGTTGACAACAATATGTATGTTAAAATTGAAGGATCTGATATTCTTATTGTTGAAATTTATGTTGATGACACCATTTTTGGTTGCAACAATATTGCCTTGAGTAAAAAACTCTCACAAATAATGGAAACTGAATTCGAAATGTCTATGTTGGGAGAGCTTACATTTTTCTTAGGTCTTCAGATTTCACAACTTGAATCTGCCATCTTTTTATCTCAAGCAAGATATGCAAAAGAAATGTTAAAAAGGTTCTAAATGGATGAAAGTCATCCTGTAAGCACTCCAATGGCTACTGGCTGTAAACTTAGCAAGGTTGATGACTCTCCTAATGTCAACCCAACTGACTGTAGGTCAATGATAGCCAGCTTATTGTATTTCCAGCCTCAAGAACTGACATAATGCAAGTTGTTTGCATGGTTGCTCGTTTTCAATCATCTAGATCCTAAGGAATCTCACATCAATGCTATGAGAAGGATTCTTAAATATGTACAAGGCACAATTGATTATGGGCTTTGGTATCCCAGAAGCAATGTTTTCTCTTTAGTAGCTTATACTGATTCTGATTGGGCAAGATGTCTAGATGACAGGAAAAGCACTAGTGGTGCTTCTTTCTTTCTTGGTGATCGTTTAGTGGCTTGGCACAACAAAAAGCAAGAATCTTTTTCCCTCTCTACTACTGAAGCAAAATATATAGCTGCCACTTCTTGTTGCACTCAGGTAATTTGGATGTTACAGACATTATCAAGTATGGGTATTGAAATTCCAAAACCTTTTACTATTTTGTGTGATAATACTAGTGCGATCAATATCTTAAAAAATCCAGTTATGCACTCTCGAACTAAACACATAGCTATAAAATTTCATTTTCTTCATGAAAAGGTGTTGGCTAATGAGGTATATGTGCAATATGTTCCTACACAAGCACAAGTTGCTGATATTTTCATAAAACCATTGGCTGAAGATATCTTTTGAAAGACTTAGGTCTTGATTGGGAGTTGTCTCTCAATCTCTATTATCTTAAACAGTTCATCCCAGTGATAGGGGGAGTTGTTTAGCTCTTCCTACAGCTCATGCATGCTGCTTAAAGGTTAAATCTACAATTTGATGGAAAGTCACAGTTGTTTCTGGTTTATCTTTGTTGGTCTCCCTTTATCCTTATGTCGAAAAGGGGGAGAAATTTGAGCATTCTATTATAGTTCATTATCTTTGGTTTGGTGGCTCAATTTTGCCCTCAACGACAAAGGGGGAGTTTGTTGAATCCCTCTTGTGCTATTTTGTCCTTGATGTCACTTGATGATTCTCTGGCATCTTAATGATTATTTGGCACATTTACTTCATTATTTATATTATCTTGGTGGCTCTGATATCTTGGGTTCATGTGCAGATCTCAGTTGAGGCATTCCGGTTACAGATTCTATGTACCTCTGTTCAGGTTGACTAATTATGGCTTGATTAGTAACAAGCTCTTGAAATTGAAACATGTTATTGAAGTGCTTGGTATTCAGTTCTTTGGCTTTTTATAAGGTTTGATCTTTATTGTGTTTATGGCCTTGTGGATTTTACATGACTGATTAGTCTTCATGTCTTTGGATACCAATGATCATATTATAGCATTGAATTTCAAATGTGATGGAAATTTATTTTAATGGTTATCAAATTACTATAATGCTTGTTGGCATGCTTGTCTTTGGTAAGACTGTGGCTTCAAAAGGTCTTACCATGGTACCGCTAGCAGTTAAGCCAATGACTATGGTAATGCGGTGTAAACTGTTAGCAGCAAGCAAAAAGGTACTGCTATACCGCGAGTAGTCTGAAGTTTGACTGCGGTAGTGCGGTGAGCACTGTTAGCGGCAAGTAGATAGCTACTGCTATACCGCAGGTTGTCAAAAGTGAAACCATGGTAACGTGGTGGAAAAGGATAGCGGTTTACAAGGGGCTACCACTGTACTGCAGGTATTCTGAAGGGAAACCGCAATTGTGTAGTATGGAAGCAGATTTCAAAGGTTGTTATCATGAGTTTTTTTTTCTTATCATTAACTGTCCTCTCAGACTCCAAAATTTTATTAATCCTAGGAAAGGATTTCCTTTCGCTTGCTTTGGAAGGTTTGGTCATTATTATTTGTCTCCTTCGCTTAGGGGTTTGAAACCCTACTCTGGCCGCCATCATGATAGCTTGCTTTCAGACGTTTCATTGAGAATTATGCAGGGTTACTGAACTTTGACAATGTATATGGAAGATAGAAAGACCATGACAATGGTTGTCTCACCTGTCGGTTTCTTGTCATCAGTTGGAAGCTCGAATGGGAAAAGAGCTCGAGCTACTTTGTCACTTTGCAGACTTGGTAAATCACTCATGGGAAATGCATTTCTGGTTTTCTCAGGTATTATTTTTTCAGTTTGTTGTTCAGATCCATTACTTCACAAGCAAGGCGATTTCAAGTTAAGTTTTTCTATTCAAAATGAAAAATGGAAAATGTCTATTCCTTTTCATGAAAATTTGAAACGTTTGCTCCAAATCTTGACTACATTTTCTGAAGGTTATCATATCAGTTTTATGAAACGTTCTTTTAAGTTTGTGGGTCATCTTGAAAGCTAAAAGTTTCTTCAGTTACTTATCTAGAATCGTTGGCAACTGCTATCAGGTGCATGATTACCTATTTTCGTTTACATTCTTGTTTGGGGTTTTAGTTATATCTATTTTTAGCAACAACTTCATTGCCAAAATTTTCCTATGAAATATGTATTTCATTAATATTGCTTGGGAGTAAGCACTGCATGTGCAAGTTGCTTGTGGAGAAAAGTTTATGTTACACCTCTATTTTTGGAACAATTGTTCTATCTTTGACAAAAAGGAAGAATCCTTCACTTATGTTCTCTATAACATCTGGAACTGTTGCTTGAAAGTTGTATTGTAGCCTGAAAACAACCTTGTATAAATTTTGGAAAGTGAAATTAGAGTTGTACTTATAATACTTTCAAAATGTAATGATGTTTTCAGAAAAGTGACAAAAAACAGAGAGATTAGGGTTCTATCATGACAGGAAAAGAAAACTTGAAACAAGGGCATTACTATTAAAAAAAAAAAAGTCTTTTCTATAGAGTGATGCTGAAAATTTGGAAAACACAGTGTGTAGTCAGTTTGTTTAGTTTTTGTATGGAAAGATGTTGAAAATCAAATAGTGAGAAAAGAAAGAAAAGATGTATCATTTTAATACAATTTGATGAGATTGTATTGTTCCTATGATAAGATTTTCCTCAAGTTGTATCGAGATTAGATAATGTATGGAATTTTGAAGAGTCAATTTAAATTCTATGCTTTGTCTGTCAAGAGGCACTTGACAAAAATCAAGTGAAACAAAGAGATCCTTTGTGCTATTGTACATTCTAATGAATATCAGGAAAGGGGTTGGTGCTCCTTGATATTGGTGTCTCTAATCAGAGGGGTTGGTGCTCCTTGAGTCGGTGCTCAGAAATCAGCCATTGAGGCTTTGTCAAAATATTTATTGAAATGAAATCCTGAAAAAGGCAGCAGGTCCAGGAGTGTTTTTTCTACCCCAGGAGGGTTTTCCACTCGGCATATCTTGTGTCTATTTGTGTCTCTATGATTCATTTGCTTCAGTACTTTATTGCTTTATAATGCAATGTTACACTACTCATTTTAGTTTATATGATTGTATTCAATTTCATGAATGATACTATCATTGATAAATGAGAACATATGAATGGTTCTTTTATGTTCCAGTTAAATTTTTCAAAGAAGTTATAAACACTAATTTACCCCCCCTCTCAGTGTATTTTCACTCCAACAGACTATTACGATACTCTGTTTTACATTGCCTTTTGTGAATGTTGATTTTTGATTGATTTACAACCAAGTTCGTTGTAGTTGTGTCATGCAAACTCTCATTTTTCACGCATAATCAACAAGGTTTGGAGAAGTTTGATTTTATATTGTGTTGTAGATGACTCTTAAGAACCTTGATTTTCTATCGACTTTTGTGAATATTGAATTTCCATTGATTTAATGTCAAGTTCGGAAAACAATTGATTTTAAGGCGATCTTGCAAACTTTGTGTCACATGAACTCCCATTTTCAACCCATAATCAACCATGTTTAAAGAAATTTGATTTAGGATTGTGTTTTAGATGACTATTAGAATCCTTTATTTTATATCGCCTTTCGTGAACATTGATTTTTGATTGATTTACAGGCAAGTTTGTCTAACACCTGATTTTAAGTCTACATTGTAGCTATGTCATGCAAATTCCCTTTTTCACCCATAATCAACTAGATTTAGGGAACTTTGATTTTATATTTTGTTGTAGCTAACTATTAAGAACTTTTATTTTCAATCAGTTTTTGTGAATGTTGAATTTCCATTGATTTAATGTTGAGTTCGATGATCACCTGATTTGGCTATGTTGTAGCTATGTCACACGAACTCCCATTTTTCACCTAAAATAAACCACGTTTGGAGAATTTTAATTTAGGATTGTGTTCTGCTTTCATGAACATTCATTTTCAATTAATTTATAGTCAAGTTCATATAAGACCTGATTTTAAGGCTACGTTGAAGCTATGTCATGCCAACTCCCATTTTTGAACCATAATCAACTAGGTTTTTAGAACTTTGATTTTAGACTGTGTTGTAAATGAAGTTATTCAGAACCTTTATTATCTATCGGTTTTAGTGAATCTTGAATTTCCATCGATTTAATGTCGAGTTCAACAAACACCTAATTTTAAGGTTATCTTGCAGTTGTGTCATGTGAACTCCCATTTTTCACCCATAATCAACCATGTTCGGAGAACCTTGATTTAGGATTGTGTTTTAGATGACTATTAGGATCCTTTATTTTATATTTCCTTTCGTGAACATTGATTTTTGATCGATATACAACCAAGTTGGTCTAACACCTGATTTTAAGGGTATGTTGCAGTTGCATCATGCAAACTCCCATATTTCTCCCATAATCAACCAAGTTTGGAGAAGTTTGGTTTTTGATTGTGTTGTAGATGACTATTAATAACTTTTATTTTTTTATCAACTTTCTTGAATGTTGAATTTCAATTGATTTAATGTTGAGTTCATCGACCACTTGATTTTAAGGCTACATTGCAGCTATGTAATGTGAATACCCATTTTTAACCCATAATTAACCATGTTTAAAGAACTTTGATTTAGGATTATGTTTTAAATGACTATTAGAATCCTTTATTTTATATCGCCATTCAAGAACGTTGATTTTTGATTGATTTAATGTCGAGTTCAATGATCACCTGATTTTAAGGCTACATTGTAGTTGTGTCACACAAATTCCAATTTTTTACTTATAATCAACCATGTTTGGAGAATTTTGAATTAGGATTGTGTTGTGGATGACTATTAGGATCCTTTATATTATATCGCCTTTCATGAATGTTGATTTTTGATCAATTTATATTCAAGTTTGTCTAACACCTAATTTTAAGGCTACGTTGCAGGTGTGTCATGCAAACTCCCATTTTTCACCCATAATCAACTAGGTTTGGAGAAGTTTGATTGAGATTGTGTTCTAGATGACTATTAAGAACCTTTATTTTTTATCGATTTTCATGAATGTTGAATTTCCATCGATTTAATGTCGAGTTCGGTGAACAACTAATTTTAAAGCTACGTTGCAACTGTGTCACATGAACTCCCATTTTCACCCATAATCAACCATGTTTTGAGAACTTTGATTCTAACACCTAATTTTAAGGCTACATTGCAGTTGTGTCATGTGAACTCCAATTTTTCACCTATAATCAACTAGGTTTGGAGAACTTTGATTTTAGATTGTGTTCTAGATGACTATTAAGAACCTTTATTTTCTATCGGTTTTAGTGAATCTTGAATTTCCATCAATTTAATGTTGAGTTCGGAAAACACATGATTTTAAGGGTATGTTGCAGTTGTGTCATGTGAACTCCCATTTTTCACCCATAATCAACCATGTTTGGAGAAATCCAATTTATAATTGTGTTGTAGATGACAATTAGGATTCTTTATTTTATATTTCCTTTCGTGAATGTTAATTTTTGATGGATTTACAACCAAGTTCATCGAACACCTAATTTTAAGGCTACGTTGTAGTTGTGTTACACGAACTCCCATTTTTCACCCATAATCAACCATGTTTGGAGAACTTTGATTTATTATTGTGTTGTAGATGAACATTAGAATCCTTTATTTTATATCACCTTTCGTGAATGTTGATTTTCAATCAATTTACATTCATGTTTATCTAACACCTAATTTTAAGCCTACATTGCAGCTGTGTCATGCAAACTCCCATTTTTTACCCATAATAAACCAGGTTCAAAAAAGTTTGATGTTAGATTGTGTTGTAGATCACAATTAAGAACCTTTATTTTCTATCAGTTTTCGTGAATTATGAATTTCTATCGATTTAATGCCAAGTTTGGCGAACACTTAATTTTAAGGCTACTTTGCAGTTGTGTCATGCAAACTCCAATTTTTAAACCATAATAAACCATGTTTGGAGAACTCTGATTTAGTATTGTGTTGTAGATGACTATTATAATCTTTTATTTTATATCGCCTTTCGTGAATGTTGAGTCTTGATTGATATACAACCAAGTTTATCTAGCACTTGATTTTAAGGCTACATTGCAGCTGTGTCATGCAAAATCCCATTTTTAACCCATAATCAACCAGGTCTGGAGAATTTTGATTTCAGATTTTGTTAGAGATGACTATTAAGAACCTTTATTTTCTATTGATTTTTGTGAATTGTTGAACTTCCATTGATTGAATGTTGAGTTCATAAAACACCTTATTTTAAGACTACGTCTCAGCTATGTCATGTCAACTCATATTTTTCACCCATAATCAACCATGCTTGGAGAACTTTGATTTAGGATTGTGTTGTAGATAAATATTAGGATCCTTTATTTATATTTCCTTTCGTAAAATTTGGTTTTTGATTGATTTAAACCCAAGTTCATCTAACACCTAATTTTGGGGTTGCATTGTTGTTCTCTCAAGTGAGCCCCTACTTTTCACCCATAATCAACTAGGTTTGGAGAACATCGATTTTAGATTATGTTGTAGATGGCTATTAAGAACCTTTATTTTTAATCAATTTTTGTGAATGTTGAATTTCCTTTGATTTAATGTCAAGTTCGATGATCACCTGATTTTAAGTGTACGTTAAAGTTGTGTCACACAAAATCCTATTTATCACCCATAATCATCCATGTTTGGAGAGATTTGATTTAGGATTGTGTTGTAGATGACTATTAGGATCCATTATTTTATATGGCCTTTTGTGAACGTTGATTTTCGATCAATTACAACCAAGTTCATCTAACACCGGATTTTAAGGCTACATTGTAGCTATGTCACACAAACTCCCATTTTTCACCCATAATCAACCAGGTTTGGAGAAATTTGATTTTAGATTGTGTTGTAGATGACTATTAAGAACCTTTATTTTCAATTGATTAGTTTTTGTGAATGTTCAATTTTCATCGATTTAATGTCGAGTTCAACAAAGACCTGATTTTAAGGATATGTTCCATCTGTGTCATGTGAACTCCAATTTTTCACCCATAAACAAGCATGTTTGGAGAAATTTGATTTAGGCTTATTTTTTAGATGACTAGTAGGATCCTTATATTTTATATTGTATTTTGTGGACGTTGATTTTCGATCAATTTATAGCCAAGTTCATCCAACACCCAATTTTAAGGCTACATTGCAGTTGTTTCATGCGAACTCAAATTTTTCAACCATAATTATCAAGGTTTGGAGAACTTTGATTTTAGATTGTGTTGTAGATGACTATTAAAAACCTTTATTCTCTATTGGTTTCCATGAATGTTGAATTTCCATCGATTTAATGTCAAGTTTGATAAAAACTTGATTGTAAGGCTACATTGTAGTTGTGTCATGCAAACTCCCATTTTCACACATAATCATCCATGTTTGGAGAATTTTGATTTAGGATTATGTTGTAGATGAATATTAGGATCCATTATTTTATATCACCTTTCGTGAATGTTGATTTTTGATCGGTTTACAACCCAGTTTGTCTAACACCTGATTTTAAGGCTGTGTTGCAGTTGTGTCATGTGAGCTCCCATTTTTCACCCATAATCAACTAGGTTTGGAGAAGTTTTATTTTAGATTGTGTTGTAGATGACTATTAAGAACCTTTATTTTCTATCCCTTTTTCGTGAATGTTGAATTTCCATCAATTTAATGTCGACTTTGGTGAACACCTGATTTTAAAACTACGTTGCAACTTTGTCACGCAAACTCCCATTTTCACCCATAATAAACCATGTTTGGAGAAATTGGATTTAGGAATGTGTTGTAGATGACTATTAGGATCCTTTATTTTATATCGTCTTTTGTGAACATTGTGAACCCCATCAACCTAAGACGAGTAGGTAGGTCCCGAAGGGTAGGTTAGTCCCTAAGGAAAAAAAGAAGAGCCTAGGTTGGGAATGGAAAACCATGGGCTAGAGATTTGAGTCTTCCCTTCCGATTGTAGGACCCTTCTGACTCTAGGTTAGTTGCCCCTAACTTCTCTCTGGCTGGATAGCTTGATAAAAATAACAATATTAGAGCAAAGGAATGGAAACAATAAAAATTGGAGTTAAAGCTCATTACTCACCCCCGGGAAGGAAAGCACCCTCGACCTTGGATTTGGAATAGTTTCCCCATAGAGCAAACATGATGAGGATGGCCCAAGCCCGATGGAGAGTTTTATTATTTTTGGTGAATGTTGAATTTCCATCAATTTAATGTCGAGTTTAACGAACACCTAATTTTAAGGCTACATTGCAGTTGTATCACTCAAACTCCCATTTTCACCCATAATCAACCATGTTTGGAGAACTTAGATTTAGGATTGTGTTGTAGATGACTATAAAGGTCCTTTATTTTATATCGCCTTTCGTGAATGTTGATTTTTTATCGAATTACAACTAAGTTCATCTAACACTTGATATTATGGCTACACTGTAGCTGTCATATGAACTCTAATTTTTTACCCATAATCAACCAGGATTGGAGAACTTTGATTTTAGATTGTGTTTTAGATGACTATTAAGAACCTTTATTCTCTATCAGTTTTCATGAATGTTGATTTTCCATCGATTTAATGTCGAGTTTGATAAACACCTGATTTTAAGGCTACGTTGCAACTGTGTCATTCAAACTCACAGTTTTCACTCATAATTGACCATGTTGGAGAACCCTGATTTAGTATTCTATTTTTGAGAGGTTCTTGCATGTTGGTGAAAAAATAGTTATTCAAAAAAACAGATGATTTGGGTTTACTTAGAATGACATTCTCTACAAAACCCATTTCTCATTTTTTTCTTAAGAAGAATTTTTTTTTTTGCCTCTGTTACCTCTAATACTTTTCAAAAAAATATATCTTTTTCAAAAATAGCTTTTTTTTTAAAAGAACAGATGATTTGGGTCTTTAGCACATGAGCACCTTCAAAACCCATATTTTCGATTTTTCCCCAAAAAATTGTTTCATAGATTCTATTTTTGAGTGATTCTTGCATATTGATGAAAATTCAAAATTTTGAAAAATAGACGATCTGGGTTTACTCAGAATGACATTCTCTACAAAACCCATTTCTCAGTTTTTTCTTAAGATGATTCAAAAAAATTGCCTCGATGACCTTTATTGCTTCTATTTAAAAAAAAAAAACTATCTTTTTCAAGAAGAACACATTTTTTCAAAAAATGGACTATCTAGGTCTCTTCAGCACCTGCACATCTATAAAACCTATATCTCTATTTTTTCCCAAAAACAATTGCTTCACCCCTTCTATTTTTTAGGAGTTGTCACATGATGGTGAAAAAATCAGTTTTTCAAAAAATGAACGATCTCAGTCTATTCAAAATGGCATTCTATAGAAAACACATATCTTAGATTTTTCTCAAAAATTCTACCCTTTTTCTGAAGAAGATTCAATTTTTTTTCTTTAATTGCTTGTACTTTTCAAAAATATCTATCTTTTTCAAAAACAACTTTTTTTTTTAAAAACGGACAATTTGGGTCTCATTAGCACATGAGCACCTACAAAACCCATATCTCTAATCTTTCCCCCCAAAAAATATTTCATTACTTCTATTTTCGAGCGGTTCTTGCATGTTGGTAAAAATTAATTTTTTTCGAAAAATGGACGATTTGGGTCTATTTAGAACAACATTCTCTACAAAACCCATATCTTAGATTTCTATCCAAAAATCTAACATTTTTTTGAAAATATATTCTTATAATTCGCCTCGGTTACCTCTACTACTCCTACTTTTCAAAAAACTCTATCTCTTTTAGAAACAACGCATTTTTTTTGACAAAAAGATGATTTGGGTCTCTCTTCAGTACATGAGCACCTACAAAACCCATATCTCTGATTTTTCCCAAAAACATTTGTAAGAACCTTTATTTTATATGGGTTTTCGTGAACGTTGAATTTCCATCGATTTGATGTCGAGTTCGACGAACACCTGATTTTAAGGCTACATTGTACTTATGTCACACGAACTCCCAATTTTCACCCACAATCAACAATGCTTGGAGAACTTTGATATAGGATTGTGTTGTACATGACTATTAGGATCCTTTATTTTATATCGCTTTTCATGAATGTTGATTTTTGATCAAATCACAACCAAGTTTGTCTAACACTTGATTTTAAGGCTATGTTGTAGCTATGTCATGCGAACTCCCATTCTTCACCCATAATCAACCAAGTTTGGAGAAGTTTGATTTTAGATTGTGTTGTAGATGTCTATTAAGAACCTTTATTTTCTATTGGTTTTTGTGAATGTTGAATTTCCATCGATTTAAGGTCAAGTTTGGTGAACACCTGATTTTAAGGCTACGTTGCAACTATGTCATGCGAACTCCCATTTTTCACCCATAATTAACCATGTTTGGAGAACTTTCATTTAGAATTGTGTTGTAGATGACTATTAGGATCCTTTTTTTTGTATCGGCTTTAGTGAACGTTGATTTTCGATAGATTTATAGCCAAGTTCGTGTAACAAATGGTTTTAAGGCTACATTGCAGCTATGTCAAGTGAACTCCCATATTTCACCCATATCCAACCAATTTCAGAAAACTTTGATTTTAGATAGTGTTGTAGATGACAATTAAGAACCTTTATTTTCTATCGATGTTCGTCAATGTTCAATTTCCATCGATTTAATGTCAATTTTGGCGAAGACCTGATTTTAAGGCTATGTTGCATCTGTGTCATACGTACTTCCATTTTCACCCATAATCAACCATGTTTGGAGAACTTTTATTTAGGATTATATGTTGTAGATGACTATTAGGATCCTTTATTTTATATCGCCTTTCGTTAACGTTTATTTTTGATCGATTTACAACTAAGTTCGTCTAACACCTAATTTTAAGGCTACGTTACATCTGTGTCATGTGAACACTCATATTTCTCCCATAATTAACCTGGTTTGGAGAAGTTTGAGTTTATATACTTTTGTAGATGACTATAAAGAACCTTTATTTTCTATTGGTTTTCGTGAATGTTGAATTTCCATCAATTTAATGTTGAGTTTGGTGAAAACCTAATTTTAAGGCTACGTTGCAGCTGTCTCACTCAAACTACCATTTTTCACCCATAATAAATAATGTCTGGAGAAATTTGATTTAGGATTATGTTGTAGATGACTATTTGGGTCCTTTATTTTATATCGCCTTTCGTGAATGCTGATTTTCGATCGATTTACAACCAAGTTTGTCTAACATCTAATTTTAATGCTATGTGGCAACTCTATCATGTGAACTCCCATCTTTCACCCATAATTAACCAAGTTTGGAGAAGTTTAATTTTAGATTGTGTTGTAGATTACTATTAAGAACCTTCATTTTTTATCAGTTTTGTGAATATTAAATTTCCATCGATTTAATGTTGAGTTCAGCGAACACCAGATTTTAAGGCTATGTTGCAGTTGTGTCACACAAACTCTCATTTTTAAACCATAATCAACCATGTTTGGAGAGCTTAGATTTAGGATTGTGTTTTAGATCACTATTAGGATACTTTATTTTTTATCATCTTTTGTGAACGTTCATTTTCAATCGACTTACAACCAAGTGCATCTAACACTTGGTTTTATGGCAACATTGTAGCTATGTCATGCGAATTCCCATTTTTCACCCATAATCAACTAGGTTTGGAGAACTTTGATTCTAGATTGTGTTGTAGATGACTATTAATAACCTTTATTTTCTATCCATTTTTCTTGAATGTTGAATTTCCATCGATTTAATGTCGAGTTCGACGAACACCTCATTTTAAGGCTGCATTGTAGCTGTGTCACGCGAACTCTCATTTTTCATCCACAATCAACCATGTTTGGAGAACTTTGATTTAGGATTGTGTTCTATATGACTGTTAGGATCCTTTATTTTATATCGCCTTTCATGAACGTTTATTTTTTATCAATTTACAACCAAGTCCATCTAACACCTAATTTTAAGGCTACATTGCAGTTGTGTCATGCGAACTCCCATTTTTCACCCATAATCAATCATGTTTGGAGAAATTTCATTTAGGATTATTTTGTAGATGACTATTAGGATACTTTATTTTATATCACCTTTCATGAACGTTGATTTTTGATCAATTTATAACCAAATTCATCTAACTCCTGATTTTAAGGCTAGGGCTACATTGTAGCTGTGACATGCAAAATCCCATTTTTCACCCATAATCAACCAGGTTTGGAGAACCTTGATTTTAGATTGTGTTATAGCTGACTATTAAGAACCTTGATTTTCTTTTGGTTCTCATGAGTGTTGATTTTCCATCGATTTACTGTTGAGGTCGGTGAACACCTAATTTTAAGGCTATGTTGTGGCTGTGTCGTGCAGACTCCTATTTTTTGCTCATAATGAATCATGTTTGGAGAACTTTGATTTAGGATTGTGTTGTGGATGACTATTAGGATCCTTTATTTTATATCGCCTTTTGTGAACATCTATTTGCGATCAATTTGTAGCCAAGTTCGTCTAACACCTAATTTTAAGGCCACATTGCAACTGTGTCATGCGAACTCCCATATTTGTCCCATAATCAACTATGTTTGGAAGAGTTTGATTTTAGATTGTGTTGTAGATGACTATTAAGAACCTTTTTCTCTATCAGTTTTCATGAATGTTGACTTTCCATTGATTTAAGTTCGAGTTCGACAAATATGTGATTTTAAGGCTACATTGTAGCTAGATCACGTGAACTCCCATCTTTCACCCATAATCAACCATTTTTGGAGAACTTTAATTTAGGATTGTGTTGTAGATGACTATTAGGATCCTTTATTTTATATCGTCTTTCAAGAACATTGATTTTCAATCGATTTACAACCAAATTCATCTAACAAATAATTTTACGGCTATGTTGCAACTATTTTATGGGAACTCCCATTTTTCACCCACTATCAACTAGGTTTGGATAAGTTTTATTTTAGTTTGTGTTGTAGAACATTGATTTTCTATCGGATTTTTTGAATGTTGAATTTCCATTGATTTAATGTTGAGTTTAGCGAACACCTAATTTTAAGGCTACGTTGCACTTGTGTCACGTGAACTCCCATTTTTCACCTATAATCAACCATAGTTGGAGAACTTTGATTTAGGATTGTGTTGTAGATGACTATTAGGATACTTTATTTTATATTACCTTTCTTGATTGTTGATTTTCGATCGATTTATAGCCAAGGTCATCTAACACCTGATTTTAAGGCTATGTTGCAGTTGTGTCTTTCGAACTCCCATTTTTCACCCATAATCAACTAGGTTTGGAGATGTTTGATTTCAGATTGTGTTCTTAATTTCTATTAAGAACCTTTATTTTCTATTGATTTTTTCTAATTGTTAAATTTCCATCGATTTAATGTTGAGCTCGGTGAACACCTGATTTTATGGCCACGTTGCAGCTGTCTCATGCAAACTCCCATTTTTCACCCATAATCAACCATGTTTGGAGAACATTGATTTAGGATTGTGTTGTAGATGACTATTAGGATCCTTGATTTTATATCGCCTTTTGTGAACGTTGATTTTTGATCGATTTACAACTAAGTTTTTCTAACACCTGATTTTAAAGCTACGTTGTAGCTATGTCATGCGAACTCCCATTTTTCACCCATAATCAACCAAGTTTGGAGAACTTTGACACACACCTTATTTTAAGGCTACGTTGCAGCTGTGTCACGTGAGCTGCCAATTTTCAATCATAAATAATCATGATTGGAGAACTTTGAGTTAGGATTGTTTGTAGATGACTCTTATGATCCGTTATTTTATATCACCTTTCGTGAACGTTAATTTTCAATTGATTTACAACCAAGATAGTCTAACATTTGATTTTAAGGCTATATTACAGCTATGTCATGAGAACTCCCATTCTTCACCCATAATCAACCAAGTTTGGAGAATTTTTATTTTAGATTGTGTTGTAGATTACTATTAATAATATTTATTTTCTATTGGTTTTCTGAATGTTGAATTTCCATTGAATTAATGTAGAGTTCGTTGATCACCTGATTTTAAGGATACGTTGCAACTATGTCATGCAAACTCCAATTTTTCACCCATAATCAACCACGTTTGTAGAAATTTTATTTAGGATTGTGTTGTAAATGACTATTAGGATCCTTTATTTAATATCGCCTTTCATGCATGTTGATTTTCGATCGACTTACAACCAAGTTAGACTAACACATGATTTTAAGGATGTGTTGTAGCTGTGTCCCACAAACTCCCATTTTTCACCTATAATCAACCATGTTTGGAGAACTTTGATTTAGGATCGTGTTGTAGATGACTATTAGGGTACTTTATTTTATATCACCTTTCATGAACATTGATTTTCCATCGATTTATAGCCATATCATCTAACACCTAATTTTAAAGGCTACATTGCAGTTGTGTCATGCGAACTCCCATATTTCTCCCATACTCAACCAGGTTTGGAGAAGTTTGATTTTATATTGTGTTGTAGATGACCATTAAAAATGTTTATTTTCTATCAATTTTTGTCAATGTTGATTTTTTGTGGATTTAATGTTGAGTAAGGTGAACACCTGATTTTAAGGCTATGTTGCAGCTATCTCACATGAACTCCCATTTTTCACCCATAATCAACCTTGTTTGAAGAAGTTTGATTTAGGATTGTGTTGCAGATGACTATTATGATCCTTTATTTTATATCACCTTTTGTGAATGACAATTTTTGATTGATTTACTACCAAGTTTGTCTAACATTTGATTTTAAGGCTACGTTGCAGCTATGTCATGCAGACTCCCATTCTTTGCTCATAATCAACCAAGTTTGGACAAGTTTGATTTTATATTGTGTTGTAGATGACTATTAAGAACCTTTATTTTCTATGGGTTTGCATGAATGTTGAATTTCCATCAATTTAATGTTGAGTTCGGCAAAACACTTGATTCTTAGGATACGTTGTAGCTGTGTCATGCAAACTTGCATTTTTCACCCATAATCAATCATGTTTGTAGAACTTTTATTTAGGATTGTGTTGTAAATGACTATTAGGAACCTTTATTTTATATCCCCTTTCATGCATGTTGATTTTCGATCTATTTATAACCAAGTTAGTCTAACACATGATTTTAAGGATACATTGCAGCTGTGTCATGCGAACTCTCATTTTTCACCCATAATCATCCAAGTTTGGAGACGTTTGATTTTAGGTTGTGTTGTAGATAACTATTAAGAACCTTCATTTTTTATTGATTTTTGTGAATGCTGATTTTTTGTTGATTTAATGTTTAGCTTGGTGAACACCTAATTTTAAAGCTATGTTGCAGCTATGTTATGGGAACTCCCATTTTTCACCCATAATCAACCATGTTTGGAGAAATTTTATTTACGATTATGTTGTAGATGAATATTATGATCTTTTATTTTGAATCGCCTTTCATAAATGTTGATTTTTGATCGATTTACAACCAAGTTCGTCTAACACTTGATTTTAAGGCTACATTGCAGCTGAGTCATGGAAACTTGCATTTTTCACCCATAATAAACCATGTTTGGAGAACTTTGATTTTAGATTGTGTTCTAGATGACTATTAGGAATATTTTTTATTAGTTTTCATGAATGTTGAATTTCCATCGATCTATTGTTGAGTTCGGTGAACACTTGATTTTAAGGATACGTTGCAGTTATGTCATGCGAACTCCCATTTTTCAACCCCAATCAACCATGTTTGGAGAACTTGATTTAGGATTGTGTTGTAGATTAATTTTAAGATAATTTATTTTATGTCACCTTTCGTGAATGTTTATTTTTGATCGATTTACAACCAAGTTCATGTAACACTTGATTTTAAGGCTACATTGCAGTTGTGTCATGTGAACTCCCACTGTTCAACCATAATAAAACAATTCTGGAAAATTTTGATTGTAGATTGTGTTGTACATTTCTATTAAGAACCATTATTTTCTATCGGTTTTAATGAATGTTGCGTTCGGCGAACACCTTATTTTAAGGCTACATTATAGTTATGTCATGCAAACTCTCATTTTTTACCCATAATCAACCATGGTTGGAGAAATTTGATTTAGGATTGTGTTGTAGATGACTAATAGGATCGTTTATTTTATACCACCTTTCATGAACCTTGAATTTTGATCAATTTATAGCCAAGTTCGTGTAACACCTAGTTTTAAGGTTACGTTGTAGCTGTGTCATTCAAGCTCCTATTTTTGACCCATAATCAACCATGTTTGGAGAAATTTTATTTAGGATTGTGTTTTAGATGACTATTAGGATTATTTATTTAATACCACATTTTGTGAACGTTGATTTTTGATCGATATACAATGAAGTTTGTCTAGCACCTAATTTTAAGGCTACATTGCAGCTATGTCATGCGAACTCACATTTTTCACCCATTATCAAACATGTTTGGAGAAATTTGATTTAGGATTGTGTTGTAGATGACTATTAGGATCCTTTATTTTATATCACCTTTCGTGAGCCTTGAATTTTGATCAATTTATAGCCAAGTTCATCTAACACCTGGTTTTAATGCTACGTTGCAGTTGTGTCATTTGAGCCCCATTTTTCACCCATAATCAACCATGTTTAGAGAACTTTAATTTAAGATTGCACAATATATGACTATTAGGATCCTTTATTTTATATCACGTTTTTTGAATGTTGAATTTTGATCTATTTATAGCTAAGTTTGTCTAAACCTGATTTTAAGGCTAAGGTGCAGTTGTGTCATTCGAAGCCTCATTTTTCACCCATAATCAACCATGTTGGAAAACTTTGATTGTATATTGTGTTTTAGATGACTATTAAGAACCTTTATTTTCTATCAGTTTTCATGAATGTTGAATTTATATTGATTTAATGTCGAGTTTGGCGAACGCTTGATTTTAAGGCTATGTTGCAATTGTGTCACACAAACTCACATTTTTCACCCACAATCAACTGTGTTTGGAGAAATTTCATTTAGGATTGTGTTGTAGGTGTCTATTAGGATACTTTATTTTATAACACCTTTTGTGAACGTTGATTTTTGATTGATTTACAACAAAGTTCATGTAACACTTGATTTTAAGGCTACGTTGCAACTATGTCATGTGAACTCCCATTTTTCACCCATAATCATCCAAGTTTGGAGAAGTTTAATTTTAGATTGTGTTTTAGATGACTATCAAGAACCTTTATTTTCTATTGATTTTTCATGAATGTTGAATTTGCATCTATTTAATGTCGAGTTTGGAGAACACCTGATTTTAAGGCTACATTATAGGTATGCCATGTAAACTCCCATTTTTCACCCATAATCAATCATGATTGGATAAATTTGATTTAGGATCGTGTTGTAGATGACTATTAGGATCCTTAGTTTTATATTTCCTTTCGTGAACATTTATTTTTGATCAATTTACAACCAAGTTCATCTAACACCTAATTTTAAGGCAATGTTGCATCTGTGTCATGCAAACTTGAATTTTTCACCCATATCAACCAAGTTTGGAGTAATTTGATTTTAGATTGACTATTAAGAACCTTTATTTTCAATTAGTTTTCGTAAATGTTGAATTTCTATCGATTTAATGTTGAGTTTGATGAAAACCTAATTTTAAGGCTATATTGCAGTTGTGTCATGTGAACTCCTATTTTTCACCTACAATCAACCATGTTTCAAGAAATTTGATTTAGGATTGTATTGTAGATGACTATTAAGAACCTTTATTTCTATTGAATTTTGTGAATGTTGAATTTCCATTGATTTAATGATGAGTTCGATGAAAACCTAATTTTAAGGCTGTATTGCAGTTTTGTCATGTGAACTCCCATTTTTCACCCACACTCAATGATTTTTGGAGAACTTGGATTTAGGATTGTGTTGTAGATGACTATTAAGAACCTTTATTTTCTATTAGTTTTTGTGAATGTTGAATTTTCATCAATTTAATGTCGAGTTTGATGAAAACCTTATTTTAAGGCTACATTGTAGCTGTGTCACACGAACTCCCATTTTTTACCCACAATCAACCATGTTTGGAGAACTTTGATTTAGAATTTTGATGTAGATGACTATTAAGAACCTTTATTTTCTATCGCTATTCGTGAATGTTGAGTTTCCATCGATTTAATGTTGAGTTCAACAAAAACCTTATTTTAAGGCTACGTTGCAGTTGTGTCACATGAACTCCCATTTTTCACCCACATTCAACCATGTTTGGAGAACTTTGATTTAGGATTGTGTTGCAGATGACTAGATTAAGAACCTTTATTTTCTATCAGATTTTGTGAATGTTGAATTTCCATCGATTTAATGTCGAGTTGAACGAAAAAAAATGTTTCGTAGATTCTAAATTTGAGAGGTTGTTGCATGTTGGTGAAAAATTAGTTTTTTGAAAAATGTATGATCTAGGTGTACTTAGAATGACATTCTCTATAAAACCCATTTCTTAGATTTTTCTTAAGAAGATTAAAAAAATTTGCCTGTGTTATCTGTACTACTACTTTTTAAAACAAAATCTTTTTCAACAACTTTTTTTTCAAAAAATGGATGAAATGGGTCTCCTTAGCACTCAAGCCCCTTCAAAACCCATCTTCGATTTTGCCCCAAAAAAATTGTTTCGTAGATTCTATTTTTGAGGGGTTCTTGCATGTTGGTGAAAAATCATTTTTTTGAAAAAAAAACAATCTGCATCTACTCAGAACAACATTCTTTGTTTCAAGGTGTTATCCTTGGCCTCCTAAGTGTGGGCCAACATATCTCTTAGGATTCTTGACATGGTTTAACCGCCTCCTATGGATCTTGGATCTTTTATAAATCCAACAGTTGTATCGAACATTAACAAGTCGATCTTTTTGTGCAATAATACTCATCTTTTTAACAATTGGTATTAGAGCCAAGGTCATAGGTTTGAACCCCTTGTTTGCATTGGGGGGATTGTTGCAAGGTGTCACCCTTTGTCTCCTCGGTGTGGGTCGACATGACGCTCGCGCTTCGTGACATGGTTTAACCACCTCCTATGGATCTTGGATCTTGTATAAATCTAGTTATTGTATTGGGTATTAATAGGTCAATCTTTTGGTGCAACGATAGCCGTCTTTCCAACATTCTCAACAAAATCCATTTCTAAGATTTTTCTTAAGAAGATTCAAAAAGATTGCTTCTCTTACCTATACTGCTACTTTTCAAAAAAACAATCTTTTTCAAGATCAACTTTTTTTTTTTCAAAAAATGGACAATATGAGTCTCTTTAGCACACAAGCACCTACAAAACCCATATCTTCGATTTTTCTCAAAAAAATGTTTCATAGATTCTATTTTTGAGAGGTTCTTGTATGTTGGTGAAAAATCATTTTTTCAAAAAATAGACGATCTAAGTTTCCTCAAAACGACATTCTCTACAAAACCCATTTCTCAGATTTTTCTTAAGAAGATTCAAAAAAATTGCCTCTATTACCTCTATTGCTTCTACTATTCAAAAAAAATTGTTACCTTTACTGCTTCTACTTTGCAAATAAATCTCTTTTTCAAGAACAACTTATTTTTTTAGAACACTGAAGATTTGGGTCTATTTAGCACATGAGCACCTACAAAACCCATATATTCAATTTTTCCCCCAAAACATTATTTTGTAGATTCTATTTTTGAGGGGTTTTTGCATGGTTGTGAAAAATCAATTTTTCGAAAAATAGACGATCTGGTTTTACTTAGAACAACATTCTCTACAAAACCCATTTCTCAACTTTTTCTTATGAAGAATAAAAAAAATTACCTTTGTTACCTCTACTTCTACTTTTCAAAAAAATCTTTTTCCAAAAATAACTTACTTTTTCAAAAAATGGACAATCTGGGTCTCTTTAGCACATGAGCACCTACAAAACCCATATCTTCGACTTTTCCCAAGAAAATTGTTTCATAGATTCTATTTTTGAGGGGTTCTTGCATGTTGGTGAAAAATCAGTTTTTCAAGAAATGGACGGTTTAGGTGTAATCAAAACGACATTCTCTACAATAACCATTTCTCATATTTTTTTAAGAAGATTCAAAATATTTGCCTCTGTTACCTCTAATGCTTTTAATTTTCAAAAAAAAAAATTCAAAGACAACATATTTTCTCAAAAAACGGATGATTTGGGTCTCTAGAACATGAGCACCTACAAAACCCATATCTTCGATATTTTGCAAAAAATATTGTTTCGTAGATTCTATTTTTTAGGGGTTCTTGCATGTTGGTGAAAAATCATTTTTTCAAAAAACAAACAATCTGGGTCTACTTAGAATGACATTCTCTACAAAACCCATTTCTCAGATTTTTCTTAAGAAGATTCAAAAAATTCACCTCTACCTATACTACTACTTTTCAAAAACATTTTTTTCAAGAACAACTTATTCTTTTTAAAAATAGACGATATGGGTCTTGTTAGCACACAAACACCTACAAAACCCATATCTTCGATTTTTTCCAAAAACAATTATTTTGAGATTCTATTTTTGGGAGGTCCTTGCATGTTGGTGAAAAATCAGTTTTTCGAAAAATGGACTATCTGGGTTTACTCAAAACAACATTCTCTACAAAACCCATTTCTGAGATTTTTCGTAAGAAGATTCAAAAAAAATCATTTGTTACCTCTACTGCTTCTACTTTTCAAAAAAACTATATTATTCAAAAATAATTTTTTTTTCAAAAAACAGACAATTTGGGTTTCTTTAGCACACAAGCACTTGCAAAACCCATATTTTTTATTTTTCCCAAAAAAAATTGTTTTGTAGATTCTACTTTTGATGTATTCTTGCATGTTGGTGAAAAAATCATTTAAAAAAAAATGGATGATCTAGGTTTACTCATAATGACATTCTCTACAAAACCCATTTCTCAGTTTTTTCTTAAGAAGATTCAAAAAAATTGCCTCTATGACCTCTACTACGTCTACTTTAAAAAAACCTATCTTTCTCAAGAACAACCTGTTTTTTTTAAAAATGGATGATCTGGGTCTTTTCAGCACATGAGAACCTATAAAATGCATAACTCTGATTTTTCCCAAAAAAATTTGCTTCATAGCTTCTATTTTTAAGGGGTTCTCACATGATGGTGAAAAAAATAGTTTTTCAAAAAGCAAACGATTTGGTTCTATTTAGAATGGCATTCTCTAGAAAACACATATCTCATATTTTTCTCAAAAATTCTACCCTTTTTTTGAAGAAGATTCACAAATTTTTCCTTTGCTACCTTTATTACTTGTACTTTTTTAAAAACACTATCTTTCTCAAAATAAAGTCATTTTTTCAAAAAATAGACGATATGGGTCTCTTTATCACACGAGCACCTACAAAACCCATATCTTTAATTTTTCCCAGAAAAAATTGTTTCATTGCTTCTATTTTTTAGGGCTTCTTGCATGTTGGTGAAAAATCAGTTTTTTTCAAAAAAAGGATGATCTGCATCTATTTAGAACGACATTCTCTACAAAATCCATATCTTGGATTTTTCTCCAAAAGTCTACCATTTTTCTATATATTCAAAATTTTTGCCTTTGTTACCTCTACTGCATCTACTTTTCAAAAAACTCTATCTCTTTTAGGAACAAATTAGCTCTTTAGAAAAATAGATGATTTGGGTCTCTCTTTAGCACACAAGAACTTACAAAACCCATATATCTGATTTTTCCCAAAAAAAAATTGTAAGAACCTTTATTTTCTATCGGTTTTTGAGAATGTTGAATTTCCATCGATTTAATGTTGAGTTCGATGAACACCTGATTTTAAGGCTATGTTGCAGCTGTGTCACATGAACTCCAATTTTTCACCCACAATCAACCATGTTTGGAGAACTTTTATTTAAGATTGTTTTGTAGATGACTATTAGGATCCTTTATTTTATATCGCATTTCGTCAACATTCATTTTTTATCGATTTACAACCAAGTTTGTCTAACACTTGATTTTGATTCTACGTTGCAAGGTAAACTCACAAAAGTGGTTTACAATTCGAGTGAGGAAGGAAAAGTTGCAAAAAAATGACCCCATGCCAAAAATTTTGGTTTTTGGGTTTCGAATGAATTCATTGGTTTAAGTGAACCAAAAGAGGGTTTGCTAGAACATAGGTTCAAGCGAACCCACTAAATGCCTTGGGCCCACCATTCCCACAAAAAACACAAAGGAAAACTCTTTTTAAAAAAGGTTCAAATGAACCTTGGTACGAGCAAACCCCTAGGGGTTCGCTCGAAGCCCTAAGGGCTCTCTCGAACCCTCTTCTCCCACCTTCTCATCCTTAGGCCCAAAAAAACTCCAGAATTTTTCCCTTCAAAGCTTGGGTTGAGGGTGAAAATGGAGACTTCACAGAACCAACTAGATGATGGTAGTCCTCGAAACGAGCTATCCAAAGAATATAATTTTAATATGTTTTGGTTTTATTATGTATTTTTTTTTTAGTTTTATCAAACATAGGTTTTTCATCGAAAATCAAGCTCTATGTTCTACACATGTGGAAAAATAGAAGATTATATAAAAAAATAAATTTTAAAAAATATGAGTGCACTAGTATTGAAGTCCTTGATCCAACAATTTTTTTTTTAAATTTTGATACATACAAAAAAAGTTGTGTTGTATACAGTTTGCCGATGACTGAATTGAAATTGGTTTGACTTTGAATATTAATTAAGGAAAAAATATTGAATAAAAAACTATGAGACCAATTATAAGCACTAGATGAGTTACAAATCTAAATTTGAAATAATTAGAATTTTATCCTTCATGGAAAAAAAGTTATGTTGTATACAGTGAGCACCACTCCTTAGAAATGTTGTTTCCTAAAAAAACTAGTTTTCGAAGGAGATGGAAAAAGAAGTGCAATCTAATTCCAAAAATATTGAAAAAAATATATTTAGAATCTATAGAGAAAGTGTCACAAATCACTAGTTTGTATCATCTTCAAATTTCTCATCGTTTAGCCGTGATAGGTGCCCGAAAGTGAAGATTTAGTTAGAAAAAAAATATTTTAGTGTCCAGTTTGGCCAAAAATTGTAAACCACTATTGTGGCTTCACCCTATAGCTATGACATGCGAACTCCCATTATTCATCCATAATCAACCAAGTTTGGAGAAGTTTGATTTTAGATTGTGTTGTAGATGACTATTAATAAAACTTTATTTTCTATCAGTTTTCGTGAATGTTAAATTTCCATCGATTTAATGTCGAGTTGAACGAACACCTAATTTTAAGGCTACGTTGCAGCTATGTCATGCGAACTCCCGATTTTTACCCATAATCAACCATGTTTGTAGAACTTTGATTTAGGATTGTGTTGTAGATGACTATTAGGATCCTTTATTTTATATCACCTTTCGTAAATGTTGTTTTTTGATTAATTTATAGCTAAGTTTGTCTAACACTTGATTTTAAGGCTACATTGCAACTGTGTCATGCGAACTCCCATTTTTCACCCATAATCAACCAGGTTTGGAGAAGTTTCATTTTAAATTATGTTGTAGATGACTATTAAAAAACTTTATTTTGTAACTATTTTTGTGAATGTTAAATTTCCATCGATTTAATGTAGAGTTCGATGAACACCTAATTTTAAGGCTACATTGCAGCTGTGTCACACGAACTCCCATTTTTCACCCATAATCAACCATGTTAGGAGAACATTGATTTAAGATTATGTTGTAGATTACAATTAGGATCCTTTATTTTTTATCACCTTTCATCAACATTGATTTTTGATTGATTTACATCCAAGTTCTTCTAACACCTGGTATTAAGGCTGCGTTTTAGCTGTGTCATGCAAACTCCCATTTTCACCCATTATCAACCAGGTTTGGAGAAATTTGATTTTAGATTGTGTTGTAGATAACTATTAAATTTTTTTATTTTCTATCAGTTTGCTTCAATGTTGAATTTCCATCATTTTAATGTTGAGCTCGATGAACACCTTATTTTAAGGCTATGTTACAGCTATGTCAATGTGTGTCATGCGAACTCCCATTTTTCACCCATAATGAACTAGGTTTGGAGAAGCTTGATTCTAGATTGTGTTCTAGATGATTATTAAGAATCTTTATTTTCTATCGGTTTTCGTGAATGTTGAATTTCCATTGATTTAAGGTCGAGTTCTACGAACACTTGATTTTTAGGCTACCTTGCAGTGTCACACAAACTCCCATTTTTTCACCCATAATCAACCATGCTTGGTGAACTTTGATTTAGGATTACGTTGTGGATGACTATTAGGATCCTTTATTTTTTATTGCTTTTCATGAATGTTGATTTTCAATTGATTTACAACCAAGTTCGTGTAACACCTGATTTTAAGGCTATGTTGCAACTTTGTAATATGAATTCCCATATTTCTCCCATAATCAACCCGGTTTGGGGATGTTTGATTTTAGATTGTGTTGTAGATGACTATTAATAACCTTTATTTTCTATCAATTATCATGAATGTTGAATTTCCATCAAATTAATGTCAAGTTCAATGAACACCTAATTTTAAGGCTACATTGCAGCTGTCTCACGTAAACTCTGGTTTTTCACCCATAATCAACCATGCTTGGAGAACTTTGATTTAGGTTTCTTCTATAGATATTATTAGGATCCTTTATTTTATATCGGTATTTTTGAATGTTGAATTTTGATTGATTTACAGCCAAGTTCATCTAACACTTGATTATAAGCCTATGTTGTAGTTGTGTCATGCGAACTCACATTTTTCACACATAATCAAACACGTTTAGTGACCTTTGATTTTAGATTTTAGTGTAGATGACTATTAAGAACCTATATTTTCTATCGGTTTTCGTAAATGTTCAGTTTCCATCGATTTAATGTCGTGTTCAGTGAGCACCTTATTTTAGGGCTACGTTGCAGCTATGTCATGCGAACTCCCATTTTTCACCCATAATCAACTATTTTTGGAGAACTTTCAATTAGGATTGTGTTGTGGATGACTATTAGGATCATTTATTTTATATTGTGTTTCATGAACATTGATATTCAATCAATTTACAACCAAAGTTTGTCTAACACCTAAATTTAAGGCTACACTGCAGTTGTGCATGCGAACTCCCAAATTTATCCCATAATCAACCAGGTTTGGAGAATTTTGATTTTAGATTGTGTTGTAGATGACTCTTAAGAACCTTTATTTTCTATTGGTTTTTGTGAATGTTGATTTTTTATCGATTTACAAGCAAGTTCGTCTAACACATGGTTTTAAGGCTACATTGTAGTTATGTCATGCAAACTCCAATTTTTCACCCATTATCAGCAAGGTTTGATGAAATTTGATTTTAGATTGATTTGTAGATGACTATTAAGAACCTTTATTTTCTATCAATTTTTGTGAGTGTTGAATTTCCATCAATTTAATGTTGAGTTTGACAAACACCTAGTTTTAAGGCTATGTTGCAGTTGTGTCATGTGAACTCCCATTTTTCATCCATAATCAACCATGTTTGGAGAACTTTGATTTAGAATTATGATCTAGATGACTAATAGGATCCTTATTTTATATCATCTTTCAAGAACGCTGATTTTTTATCGATTTACAACCAAGTTCATCTAACAACTGATTTTAAGGCTACATTATAGTTGTGTCATGCGAACCCCCATTTTTTTCCCATTATCAACTAGGTTTGGAGAAGTTTGATTTAATGTCAAGTTTGAAGAACACTTGATTTTAATGCTACATTGTAGTTGTGTCACATGAACTCCCATTTTTCACCCATAATTAACCATGTTTGGAGAACTTTGATTTAGGATTATGTTGTAGATGACTATTAGGATCCTTTATTTTATATCACCTTTCCTGAATGTGCATTTTCGATCGATTTACAACCAAGTTCATCTAACACCTGATTTTAAGGTGACGTTGCAGTTGTGTCATGCGAATTCCCATTTTTCACCCATAATCAACCAAGTTTGGCAAAGTTTGATTTTGGATTCTGCTTTAGATGACTATTAAGAACCTTTATTTTCTATCTGGCTTCATGAATGTTAAATTTCCATTGATTTAATGTCAAGTTCGGGGAACACCTGATTTTAAGGCTACATTGCAACTGTGTCATGTGAACTCTCAATTTTCAACCATAATCGACCACATATGTAGAACATTGATTTAGTATTTTGTTGTAGATGACTATTAAAATCCTTTATGTTATATCGCCTTTCGTGAATATTGATTTTCAATCGATTTATAGAGAACTTCATCTAACACATGATTTAAGGCTAGATTGTAGCTATGTCATGCGAACTCCCATTTTTCACCCATAATCAACTAGGTTTGGAGAAGTTTTATTTAGATTATGTTCTAGATGACGAATAAGAACCTTTATTTTCTATCAATTTTCATGAATATTGAATTTTCATCGATTTAATGTCGAGTTCGACGAACACCTGATTTCTAGGCTACATTGTAGTTATGTCACACAAACTCCCATTTTCACCCATAATCAACCATTTTTAGAGAACTTTGTTTTACGATTATGTTGTAGATGACTATTAGGATACTTTATTTTATATCGTCTTTCATGAATGTTGATTTTCAATTGATTTACAACCAAGTTTTTCTAACACCTGATTTTAAGGCTACGTTGCAGCTATGTCATGCGAACTCCCATGTTTCTCCCATAATCAACTAGGTTTGGAGAAGTTTGATTTTAGATTGTATTTTAGATGAATATTAAGAACCTTTATCCTCTCTCAATTTTCGTGAATATTAAATTTCCATCGATTTAGTGTCGAGTTTGGCCAAAACTTGATTTTAAGGCTACATTGCAGCCGTATCACACGAACTCCCTTTTTTCACCCATAATCAATCATGTTTGGAGAAGTTTGATTTAGGATTATGTTGTAGATGACTATTAGAATCCTTTATTTTATATCACCTTTCGTGAACATTCAATTTTGATCAATTTATAGCCAAGTTTTTGTAACACCTTTTTAAGGCTATGTTGTAGCTATTTCATGCGAACTCCCATTTTTCACCAATAATGAACCAGGTTTGGAGAACTTTGATTCTATATTGTGTTAAAGATGACTATTAAGAACCTTTATTTTTTATCGGTTTTCATGAATGTTAAATTTCCATCGATTTAATGTCAAGTTTGGTGAACACCTAATTTTAGGCTACATTACAGTTGTGTCATGTGAACTCTGATTTTTCACCTGTAATGAACCATATTTGGAAAACTTTGATTTAGGATTGTGTTGTAGATGATTATAAGGATCCTTTATTTTATATAGTCTTTCGTGAACGTTGATTTTCAATCAATTTTTAGCCAAGTTCATCTAACATTGATTTTCAGGCTACGTTGTAGTTGTCTCATGCAAACTCCCATTTTTCACCCATAATCAACCATGTTTGGAGAACTTTGATTTAGGATTGTGGGTGGTCGCATGGAAATGGGTAGCCAATTTGTGGCCACTTTCAAAAAAGGTTTTGAAAAGTCATATTGTGAGCGCGTTATAACGTGCTCGCATTATTGCATGTTAAAAGAAAAAAGAATTTAAACTCACTCATTTTGATTTCAATTATGTTTTTTCTTCTCCCCGCAGCCAAAATGCTCATTTTTTGCACTCGCATTCTAAGAGGAGGCTTTGTACAAAATTATTTACCAACGATTTCTATTTATTTGCAATGATGGTGCCACGCCGATGAGGAGGTGTGAGAGGTAAGGATTGTTTTCTTTATGTTAGTTTTAGGTTGTATTTGATATATATTTGTTTGAATTTTTAGGAGATGCAAATCAACCTACAAACACTCAAAATCCTCAACAAGAAGAGCAACCAAATCCTCAAGAACAAAATCAACCACAACAACAACCTCCTCCACCAATCACTCAACCCCCTCCTACCACTCAACAAAATTTAATGAGTGAAATTGAGAACAAAAAAAAGAAAATTGAGGATTTAATCAGTAGGTTGAGTGATCCAAATGGTTTAACCGTAGAAAGAATGACCCTAGAAAGTTCTAACAAATGTAGATTCAATTACCAAACAAATAATTGGATGACAAGATAGGAGATAGGTAATTAGGGATTATTATGCGAATAAAATATCACATAAAGATGTAAAGGATTTAAAAATTACTAAAGGTGATCTGTGCTCATTATTCACTGACCCATGTACAAATCAAAATCTTACCCTCAATGCGAAGAGGTTTCCTATTCATTGGTGCCACCACCAACAAATTAGGAACCGGTTTTATGATAGGTGGTAAATGCTCTTTGATTACCCACCGTGCAACAATTGTGAAGTCCCACAATATTTCCTTAGGAAACTATAAAGTGAGTTCATATTAAACAAAATCCCAAATTATTTTGATGAGGGATTTCCAGGGGAGAGGTGGGGGGTCGGCTCAGGATAGACCAAGTGTACAACTGGATCCTATGCAACAAGGTAGATGAGCTCTTGCTAGGCCGCCTCATGAGCACATTGTTATGCTTTCCATCATGAAGGAAAGTGTCAACATAGAGACATTGTAGGTGATCAAAACTTTGACCCAGAGTGTCATCCATCATACTAGCCCTATTCTACAACGCCATCTAGGGGAATCTTTAAGCGGTGGCCTTTGAACCCATGTGTGTCAATCTTGCGGGGCAACTTGTTCATATGACCCCATCGACACTCAAGAGGCTGTTATGCATGATTTTTCTATAGCTATGGAGATGGCGAGGGAAACTGACATTGTGCATGAGGCATATGGTATTGATAGTCAGGTAAAAGTTAGCATGTTCTTTGAATTTGATTTATTAAATTCAATTTTGAGATGCAAGATTAACTAAAAATGTTTTATGATTTTAATAAAATTACAAGGTCACAGTGTTGAGACTGGAAACACTGGCCCCCCACCTACTTATTTTTTTAGTACACCTATTGTTGGGGTATGTAACTAGTAAACAATTATAAATTTATTACATGTTAATAGCATTGTTTTACAAATGGTATTTTAATATGCAATTTTGGATGTTGAACAAGCTAATATTGGAGGTTTCGGCGCAACACTTCCCAGTGTCAGTGGATTTAGTCAAACCTACATGGAGGTGATAGAATAAAGAGTTTAAATAATGAAATGTACTTAATAGATTTGTGTAGTTTATATGCACATCGTTGATTACGTTGAATAATTTGTTGTTTTATTTTTAGTTGTTGCAAGCCAAAACACCTCCAAATGTGATGAGGGAAATGGAGATTGGTGTGTCATTTGCTATACAATCCTCGATGGCTCGGATAGGGGAGGTATGAGGAAAATTAGTAAATTTTAATTTACATTTGTTGTTATAGATGTTAGTTAGTGAAAAATCAAACCATTATTGATTCGTAGTTTAATTTCTATTTGTATGGTTTATACAGGGCTTGAGCATGCTTGAGTATGGGCTTGCGAATATTTCCATCATGGAGAGAGATCATGAGATGGCGGTAAATGATTATTTTGTCAAATATATCATTTTTTATAATGTAATTTCTATATATTTGTGTCTTTACTTCTTATTGTAATAGTTAAAAATTCACCATGAACTAAACACTAGGAGGAGTAGCAAGAGCACTCCTCGAGCGCAAAAAAAATGAGTGAAAAACCTATCGCCATTTGATCGAAAAGAAAATGGAAATAATTTATTTTCAGAGCATGGAGAGCAATGACTTTTGATTCCAGAGCCCTTTGTTGTATGCCTACATGGAAGTTTTGTACATATTTTGTATTGGACCTATTTGACATTGTAAGCCTATATGGTATTCTCGTAAGCTTATATGGTTATTTTGTACATATATTTCATACTTATATCGACATATATTGATGTATTCATACATGGATATTTGGTTAATACAAATATCTTTTATTGATGGTGTCCATATTTGCATTCTAAATTGATGGTTCAATAGATATGAGTTACCTATTTCAAGTATATACTTTAGAACTTACATGTATACTTTGTGACTTACGTGTGTTCCAATGTATACTTTGTGGCTTATGTTTTTTCATGCATATACCTTGTATTTGTGCATATACTTTGTATTAATTTGTGTATACTATGTATTCGTGTGTATACTTCTTGAGGCTTATGTGTTTTTGAGTACTTGTGCTTCCCTTATTGACATGTACATGCTTGACTTATTCACATGTATACTTATTAATTGGTTAGCCCTAGCATTGATCATTGTTGTCCTTCATGGTTTGTCTTGAATATTAATTGATTGATGCTAAACAACTTTATCTAAAAGAAAAAAACATGTTTTCAAAATTGGTATTCCATGAAATGATTCATAAAAATATTCCAATATGTTCTTGATGTGCCATCATATAAACACATCAAAAGATTTATATGTCAACTTTTTGCAATATTATTTCTTGTATATGAAATGGACTTGGGAGAAAGCAAGTTATAATTTATAATACAAATAAGAAATGGACTCAATGCTGTCCTAGACCCCCGAATAGGTCTATTTAATAAAGAAACACACTCTCAATCATTCTTCCAATTGCAAAGCACCATTGGGAAGTGTTTACCAATCTGTAAATCCATAAAATCCACAATTTTTAGGTCGTGATTGGCCCTCTAACCCCACTATCCTCTAAACCCTCACTTTTCTCAAATTTCATGAGGGTTTATTGAAAACCCCATATCCAGACATCATACAACCTCAAAATCTCTTCCAACACTCTTCATTCTACCTACACAAACTTAATTGACCACCAAATTATGCTGCCCCTTGACTTTACCCACGTTTACTCCCTCAAACCTCTCTTTTTCAATCAGAACCCCAACATTCCCAATTAGGGCATCACGCCATAACATACTTTGACCTGCCTTGTCCTTGTAGACCATTTGAACACATCAAACTCCACAACCTCACCCTATATCCAACCTATTCTAACTTATTCTCAAGTAATTTCTTCTTTTCACCTCGTCTAGCCTTGCTTTTAAGGCCTAAATTCTAAATTTTGAATAGGGGCAACGTTAGTAATCTCTTCCAATGCCTTTACCAATGCTATTTTCTTATTTGTACTTACATAATTGACTCAATTGACCCCACACTAACTCAAAACTAAAAGCAAGATTACAGAATGAGCTATCATGACCTTATTTGACATTATAATGACTAAACCCACTGAACTAGAGCTTCTTCATCAAATCGAGGAACAAGGTGCTCTGCACCAATGATCATATGATTTTTGTGTGGAATAATTGAACTTCTCAACTGTCTTTTGTATGTAAATCTCTTTTTCATTGTTTTGAATGCCATCATAAGGGATCAAGTCAATTGAACACAACTCAAATCAATTACGTGTGTTTAGGTGCAAAAGAGGACTATGCCTATCGTAATCCTACATAACAGGATGCATTGGAGCAGTTATTTTGGTCACGCAAATTGCAAAATGAAAGTTGCACCACTTTGCAACTTTACACTGCTTCCATTTGACACTTTTTCCATCAAGTGAAAACTGGACACCACATGAAAATGACCCCGATATAACAAAAATTGAGAGAGGCTATTGTAGAGTGGCCCAACACGATCCCATAGGCTCAGATGGAGAGTTCATAAGCATCACAGTTTCTGAGTAATAGTCCGTCAAAGTTTGCTTCCCTTTTGCACTTTGGATCCTTAAGGGATTGATCTAGTTAAACATAACTTAGAGTGATTCTAAGTTTTTGGGTGTGAAAGAGGACCATTTCTAGCATAAAAATACCTATTCAGATGGATTGGAACAGTCTATTTGGTCACACGAGTTATAGAATGAAAGTTGCACCACTTTGTAACTTTACACTACTTGCATTTGACACTTTTTCCATCAAGTGAAAATCCGTCGCCATGGGAAAACAATTTTGAGATAGCTAAAACTGAGAGAGATTTTTGTAGAGGGGTCCAATGCAATCTTATAGGATCAGACGACAAGTTTCTAAGTGTGGTGGTATCCGAGTAACAACATGCTAAAGTTTACAGCCATTTTGCACTTTGGACGCTTAAGGGATCGATCTGGTGGAACGTAGCTTGGAGCGATTCTCCATGTTTCTAGTGTAAACATACCTATTCGGATGCATTGGAATAGTGTGCTTAGTAACACAAGTTGCAGAACAAAATTTGCACCACTTTGCAACTTTGCACTGCTTGCATTGGACACTTTTTCCATCAAGTGAAAATTCGTCGCCACGGAAAAAACCACTCCGAGATAGGAAAAATCGAGAGAGGTTTTTGTAGAGTGACCCAACTCAATTCTATAGGATCAGACAAGAAGTTTCTAAGCATCATGGTATTTGAGTAACACCATGCTAATTTTTTTATCCATTTAGCACTTTGAACTCTTAAGGGATCGATCTGGTTGAACGTACCTCAAAGCAATTCTATGTGTTTGGGTGTGAAAGAGGACCATAAATAGCATAAAAATACCCATTCAGACATAATGGAATAGTTTGATTGGTCTCATGAGTTACAGAATGAAAGTTGCACCACTTTGCGACTTTGCACTGCTTGCATTTGACTCTTTTTCCATCAAGTGAAAATATGTCGCCACAGGAAAACCACTCTTAGATAGCCAAAACCAAGAGAGGTTTTTGTAGAGGGGACTAGGCATAAATCATATGACAATCTTATAAGCATCATAGTATTCGAGTAATAGCATGCTCAAGTTTGCAACCATTTTGCACTTTGGACCCTTAAGGGATCGATTTGGTTGAACGTACCTTAGACCGATTCCACGTGTTTGGGTGTGAAAGAGGACCATGCCTAGCATAAAAATACCTATTCAGACATGTTGGAACAATTTTCTTGGTCTCACTAGTTGTAGAATGAAAGTTGCACCACTTTGCAACTTCGCACTGCTTGCATTTGACACTTTTCGATCAAGTGAAAATCCGTCACCACGGGAAAACCACTCCGAGATAGCCAAAACTGAGAGAGGTTTTTGTAGAGGGGCCCAACACAATCTTGTAGGATTAGATGAGAAGTTTTTATGCATCATGGTATTTGAGTAACAACATGGTGAATTTTGCAGCCATTTAGCACTTTGGACTCTTAAGGGATTGATTTGGTTCAACGTACCTCAAAGCAATTCTACATGTTTGGGTGTGAAAGAGGACAATTCCTAGCATAAACATACCTATTTGGACATGTTGGAATAGTCTTCTTGGTTACATGACTTGCAAAATAAAATTTGCACCGCTTTGTAACTTTGCACTGCTTGCATTTGACGTTTTTTCCATCAAGTGAAAATCTGCTGCCACAGGAAAACCACTCCGAGATAGCCAAAATCAAGAGACGTTTGTATAGAGAATCCCAACACGATCTTTTAGGATCAGATGAGAAGTTTCTAAGTGAAAGGGAATAAGTTTTATGGGTTTTGTGTTGTTTCCCCTGTAGATTTTGATGGAAAAGAGCATAAAAAATGAGGTTTCACCCTAGGGTTTAATAAAATATATCATGTAGAGGTTGTGTGATTGTATTTTAAGTTTTTGGAGGTGATTTTACAAAGGTTTTAGGTGGTGGAATGTTCTAGTAAGGTGGGGAACCATTCCTTTCAATAAACCCTCCTTATACTAGCATAAAATAAGGGTTTTGTTTTGGCATGGTGGAGTGAGTTTCTCGTGAGACAAATTGTGGATCTGAGGGTTTGGATACATGATAATTTCTGCCCCAAAAAGTTTAGGGGGATGTTGAATGTTTAAAGGTGTGTTCCTTTGTAAATTAGGCCTAGTTAGCCTAATGACGACAACGAAGAAGGTCATTTTTGATGCACATGTTCCAAGATAGTCACTATTGATTTTGAAGTATGTGTTGTAACTCAATAATACCTATCTAGATCAGACATTTGAGAATTTTTCCTCAAAACACCACTTGGAGCCACACTTTTCAGTTGGAAATTTATTCATCATAAAACCCTATAGCAACAACTCCACCTTTGTTTCTTGAATTCCCCTACACATATAAACACACACACACCCAAAACATCATAAGACTAACTTACTCCACTGATCTAAACTATCAAATTCAGTGGAGTAGTCATTATTGGTAATCTAGACTCTCAAAACCCCAATCTTGAGGGTTTATAGACCGAGTTGAGAAAAATCAATTCAAACTAATGATAAACTCAATGGATACCCTCCTAAATAGATTCAAATGAAAGCTACTTGACTATTCTACATTAAACAACAAGATTAAAGGCCTTAAACTATTTTATAGGTGGTACAATTTAATGAACAATTGAAAAAACTCATAAAATCACTAAAATAGGGAATTTATTGATTGTAAATATTCAAGAATACAAAAGATCTTTGTTTTTCTCAACCTTACATGATTTATATCACTTCTCTAATCACCTAATGACCTCTTTGAGACTTTGAATACATTACATATGACCTTCACATGACCTTTTTCACATTGTTTACATTTCAAAATTCAAATTTTGCAAATTTTCCTATTGAAGGCATTTAAAAAACAAGGTGTTACTACACCAAAAATAAACTCCAAAATTACAATATTTGAGTATGTCTCATTAAAATTAAATCTCATTACAATGCCTTAGGTACTTCATTCTCACATATCTTTTACAATGTCACTCATACATTCAAGATTCTCTTTAAATGTCTACATCATAGGTGCTCATTATGAGGTTAAATTGAATTGAGTAACTTGAGATTCCCTCACTAAGCTTCACATGCTCTTTTATAATGGCTTGAAATGAGAATTGAGGTTTTTCAGGATCATCAAAATAAGGATGTTGCATTGCTTTTTTGGTTGAGATTCTCTTTTATGGCTCATAAATCAACATTTTCTACAACGAGAGATCAATAAATTTTTAGTAGTTTACTTACAAATATGCAAAGTAAAAGAGAAAAAGAAAGAGCATCCAAAATGGAAATGAAATGAAAATAGATGGAAGGCACTTATAGATAGGCATGCAGGTCTCACAACTTGGTCACTCCTGGTCATATATCTTCACTAGAAATTCCAACATACCTATTGCACACAACACCTCTCATGAATAAAGTAAGTTGAAATTTGAGATGCTCTTATAATGTCTACATCATAGCTTCTCCTGATAAGGTTAAATTCAAATGAATAAATTGAAATTCTCTCACCAAGCTTTGCACACACACTTTTCTAATGGCTTAAAATCATGATTGAGATTTTTCAAGATCATCAAAATAAGGATGTTGCATTGCTTTTCTAGTTGAAATTCTCTTGGATGGATCATATTTCTGTATTTTCTACAAGGGGACACCAATCATTATTTAATTGGTTACCTACAAATAGGAAAAGTAAAAGAAGATGATAGCATTGGCATAAAAAAAATTAATGTGCATACAAGTATAAATTAATAAGAACCAATGTGCATATACTTACAAATTAACCCAACAAACCATCCGGGTTTGTTCTACTCTTTATTGTGTCAAGTATTGCCTCATCGTCAGACTCACTGACCTTCCACAAGGTTTTGTTCAAAGGTCTACCCCCATATTTGGTCAAACGAACATTGGATGTCACGACAAGGTTCGAGTAATGAACAATCTTATGATGCATGCCAAAGTCCTGAAACAACCAATGTTTAACACTCGAATGTGGGTGCCTTCTAAGCCACGTTCCACTAACCACAACTGAGCCTGTAGGGTATTCAATGTTTTCTCCATCTATAACTGGCACCTCCAATTTCTTTTTGGCCTCAACACAATGACACAAGTAATAGTATGCTCCCTCTTCAGTGTCTTCATTTTCAATAACTGCATAAACATTGATATGTGCAAAAAATCTCTTGAAATTAGTCAACATTACGAATACACAACAAACTAAGATAACAATATGGAATTTCAACAACTAAGCAAGTAGATATATCACCTGGTTGAACTAGACCTGATACGAGGTCAAACTTGACCGATGATTCCATCTGTGCCAGTTTCAATGTCGTCGGAGGGCGATATATGTGAAGTGGGCTAAGATAAATAGTCAACCATTTATCAACCCACTCCCTTGACTCACAATCATTCTAGGCTTGCATTGTATATGAAGAAAAAAAGAATGCCATCTTTCGTGTATCGATACTCCATGAACCTACATTTGAGCTAAGGAAATAATGTACCTCACTCAAACCTGTTAGTGTACAATAGTCCTCATTTGGTGCAATGTTAGTAACATCCATCAATCAAAAAAATCTACAAACTGAAGACATACCTTCATTACTTGGACCCATCGAAGCATTACACCACTTGACGATTGATTTTTCATCTATCAACTTTGCAATGTCTTTATAATTTAACTCTTCTCATCCTAATTCTCTTTTCATGCATGCTCCTGCACCATCATGCTCCCCCTTTCCATGTCGGGCCTCACAAAAGTTTCACATATGTTGAAAAATTGTAATGACGTGCATCCTGCACAACCAGTAGAACATGTGCGAGTTCTTGAACTATGTTGCACAGTTATCCGACCATATTATAGGTCGGTCATATGCTATGCCCCTCTAAGCTAAACCACTGTACAACATCTGGAAGAAACCTAACACGAACTCTAGGTAATGTGTGTGATCATCACTAATGTAATAATGGTACTCCCTCAATACCTTCCTTTGGTCATTTGTACTATCAGATGCATGAATGAATGTTATGTGCACAAATATCAAAACCTGTGTGGAGTTCTAATACTATGACTGCACCTCATGTTGTGGTTGTAGAGTGTAGTTCTTTGCAAATTCAACCACTAATACTATGTTTCCAACTGGAAAGGTGTCCTTGCATAACTTGAATTGTGTATCCAACCATCGGGCTCTATGGGTATGCATTGCATACTTAGATAGTATATTAAAATGAAACATGGACATAAATTGGTACACTAGAATCTTCTCAATAACAAAATCACACATTTTTTTTTGAGACCCATCTTTTGTAGCATATGCCACTGTTTTATACTTCTACAACTCTACTAGATTTTGTCCCACCTCATTTGTGTTTTCCATATGTTGATATACTAGCATACACTGGAAGCCACCACAATGCTTGCATGAACCATACAATCATGTTGTCCTATAGAATATTTGGTCATCCTCTATTTCACATTTTTTTTTTGATAAGAACTCTCTTGAATATTCTAGTGGGGCTTCTATACCACAATCTTGCAAAACACCATTAGTATGCAAATCTAAACATATAGAACGATAAACATCATAATGGTTACAAAATTCAATATGTAGTCTACAACAAGAAGTAGTGCATGTGTGATTTATCTTGACATAAAAAGGTTTAAGAATTTAAAAAAATATTTGAGAAATACTAAGTCGAGGATAATCATATGCAAATTTACAAAAAAAATTGGGTTTGATTCATATCCAGAAAATTCTTTGGATGTGGCTCACGATTCCAACAACCGATTCTCCTTCTTACCACATCCCTTTGATTCAGAGATGGCCTTGAATTATTCTTCCAATACTCTTTAATTAGTGTTCTCAAGGCTTTGAAAACTTCTTTATCTTTTCGTGACAGTCTCCCTAAGAATGCCCATAATTCATTTGAATCAATGCCATCAATTCTTTGTCACCTTTGAATGGCTCTTGATAATTTTTTTCTAATAATTCTCATTTATTCACTTGATTTTATAATGAGATGAGCTCTCTTTGTTTGAAAGCTTACCAAAGTCGATGTAATAACATGTTGGGTGACATTACTATCCTTTGAGTGTGAGGTCTTACCCACACTCTCATAAGCATCCATTAGATTCTTCACAATAGTGTCTTCACTCGATGCATTTGATGTTCTCAACCCAAGAGTCTTCATGTTGTTCCTATACTTTACACCCTACATCATTTCAATAAATAGTTTACATCTTGCGGTCTCATTTAACCTTTCAAAGAAGAATTTTCAAATCTTATTAGCATATCTTCTACAAGTGCATGTTGAAATCTTACCTTCCATGTGCTACAAAATCTCATCATCAATATTAATCAAATACTTTGGCTTTCTACGCAAAATTATTGGAGGTGTTATCCTAGGTACATACATCTCAACATTTGGAATTTCATCAATATTTAATTGACGTGGGCTAGATTGCGTACCTTCGATCAAGGGTGGAGAAGAAGACATACCTTGAGGTTCACATGGGGATGATGGCATACCTTCTTCATCAAATCCGAGTGATGATGTACTCTCAACTTGAGATGTTTTGGATGGTGTGTCCAACAATATTCACTTGCGGTAGATGGTGTCCCTCCATATTCACTTGTGGTAGATGTTGTCCCTCCATATTCGCTTGTGCTTAATGGTGTCCCTTCATATTCACTTGTCGTAGAGGGTGTGTCTCCAACTATGGTATTTGAATTTGTCTTACCTTGATGCTTTCACATTCGTTCCTTTTGTGCTGCCAATCCCTTTTCTCTTTTTGACGGTTGAGGTTCCTCTTCAATTGGCTTGTTTTCGTCAATCGTTTCCAATTTCTTATTTTCACTATATTCTGCCACCCGAACTCTCTCCTTTTCTTTGAAGGTTTCATTCTCTTCGTCTGTTAGTTTCCTCTTTGTCTTTTTCTTTGGCATGGCGGATAATTTTATTTGTAGCATGGTAATGAGATGAATATTAGTTCCTAAAAAATGTATTCATTCAATTTAATCAAAATATATGTCATTCAAGGCTTCATAAAGAATACTTATAATCATCCTGTATAAGAGTTAACCTAGCATAGATAAAGGTCACATAATTTTTTTAATCCAGAATGCCTTTAAGAAATTTAGTAATGTGGTATGCCATGATTGCAAGATAGGCTCAAAATGGAAGCATGGACAAGCATACAAAATGTCAACTTATGTCATATATATATATATGTATATGTATACAAAATGTGGAAGCATACATAGTGCGGGAGCACCATTGAATGACAATTGTCAATTCAAGAAGTTGTTGTCTAGGCTTTATGAGATTTTGAGTAGTTTTGATATGCTAAAGTGTGTTTTGCATTGGGCTAGCATGGTTTCTTGTTGAATTGAGTTTGTGCAGGCCATTTTAGAACTATTTGAAGTATTCATAAGATTGTGTGAGGGTTGAATGAATGTTTTTCAATAAACCACTAGTTTCTTGGGTAAAAAGGAGGGTTTTCAATGTAGGGGCACCTAAACCTTGGGGTAAAGCTAAAATGAGTCTTGAAGGACCAGTAGGATGATTTGAGATTTCTTTGGGTTAATATACAAGGAAGTTACAAAATATGTCAAATTAGGAAAAATGCAACACGTTGTCAGTTATTGTCAAGATGGGTAAAAGGAAGGTTCTTTTTGTTTTGAGTCTAAAATATTGATATATATTAAATAATTTCTATGAGACCACTCTTAATATGTATTTAGTTCTTTTGAGTCGTTCTAGGTGTTTAGGGGGGAGATTTGGCTTGACATTTGCAAAAAATTGCATTTTTTGCAAAGTTGTCAAGAGATAAGTTAGTTAAGAAGTTAAAAAAATAGTTAGATGCATTAGGGGAATTGAGTTTGAAGGGAAAAAAGATAAATATCATCTAAACTCTCGAATGGAGGCTGCTCTTCAAGATTTGAATAAAATAAAATACAGGAATTCTCTTATTTTTGTGATTTTCCTATGTTTTCATGTGTTCTTTCTCTGTGTACCGACCCGTACATGTGTGTGATGGCTTGAAAGTTTGGGAGATCATTGATGCATGAATTTATCTTCACTTGAACCAGGTTTTGTGTCTTAATTACATTTTAGAAGAGAGCTTTAATCGATTCTCCAAGTCTGCCTTGTTTTGACAGTGTAAGGGTTTGAGGCTATAATGTATTGATTTTCACCAATCCACCCACTGTAATGGATTTGTAACTCAGTGGATTTTTGTGTAACATAATAAGGTAGTTTTTAAATGTGTTTGGGAGTCTGGAAGAGAATGGGGTTTTTTGGTGGAGTGATGCACTAGGTTGGGCATAACACATTTCTATGTTAAACTAAATAACCATGATGGTGATTCTGAAAACTAATGAGTGTAATGGAATTATGAGTCTTTGATAAGTTTTTGTAGAGGTATTGGAGGGAATTTGGACCTTTGGGAGGACTGGGAGAGGCTTGGAGTTGTGAAATCCTTGAAAACCCTTATTTTTTCTTGTGTTTTGGAGGGTTTATTGGGACAATAGGGTAATGACCTTATGTGGGAAAATTAATCATGAAATTGGTGTTTTGGTATCATGAACATTGAATTTTATTGGTGTTTGAGTGGAAATATCACCTTTAAAAGGTACGTCCTTTGCAAATTTGGGCTAATTGGGAACCCTTTTGCTAGGTAGGCTTATTGGAAGTGAAACATAGTCCAAAGAAGTCACCCCTAGTTTTGATGTATGTTGTGTGGCCCTGAAAAGGGTATCTTAATAAATAATTTATTTGCCAATTGTTTTGGGAAGTTCTTGAGAAAAGTGTCTGGAACTGGGTTTGGAATACTACTAGGGGAAGCATGCTCAAAGGGTGAATTTTGGTGAGATCTTTGGAATCTATTTTGGAGGTTAATCTGAGATCATTTATTTGTCATTTGGAGTAGATCTCCATCCCTCTCTACATCAATTTTGTGATTTGGCACTTTGGTGAGTGATTTTATAAAAAGAAATGGTGGAATCCTTGGTTTCATAACATATAGACTACTGGCCTATTGAGTTTTGTGTTTTGGAAAAGGACTGAAGATAAGGTCCTTTGTAAAATAGGCCTGATTTGAGGCCTAGTTGGTGTATAAATCTAGTTTTGATGAAGTTGTAAAAAAGAAGCCTATTGTGGATTGTATGAATTGTTAAATGTGAATTGTTTTTATTCATTGATTTTGAGTTGAGTTGTGCTATAGGACCTCCCCTGATTGCATCAATACACAGGGTAAGTCAATTGTTAAATAACAAAATGCCTCAAAGAGATGTGGCTTTGGTGCACTAGGGGGTTTGAGAGTCTAAGAAGGTTCATTATGACTACTCTACGATCTAGGTTTTGTAGTTCGGTGGACACTAACTCATTTGATTGCAAAATCCAATGAAAACATTCGACGATAGCTATATAATCAGATGTATCGTCAGGCACTTGTGCGAATTTTCATTTTATAAAAATTTTAGCCCCGACATTTGTCAGAAGTTCGACAAACCTTATTTTTCGTCTAAGTTTCGATGAAGATCTTTCACCGAAATTTTGATGGGCTTGCAAAGTTAAATTGTGGTGAACATAAATAAAAATGAGCTCAACTATTTATTATGACAGTGTTTTGCTCGATGATTTTCTTGGGTCGAAAATCAGAAAAAACTCAAGAAGATATCTCCAAGTTGAGGGTAGTCATTATCTTTTTCTAGAATTCATTTGTGAAGTCATATTTGTACTTCCAGGTTTGAAAATCATATTTTAAAGCAACATCTCATCAGATTTCATTTTTAGTCTTGTGCATTTTCAAAATTTCATTTCTAGATTTTAGACCTGACTTCACAAATTCTTTATAAGGGAATTGTTTATAACTGATGGAAAATTCTTGATGGATTTGGACAAAGATTATATTTGCAAGGTTTCAATTTTAACCCTAACGATCAATTTTCAATAGATTTGGGAGCCATAACTAGATAATATCAAAGGTGTTGGTTTTTTTTTACTGTAACCAAGTTTATCTTCTAGACACATAGCATATAAACTCTCAGATAATACTGCCTTACAATACCATCAATCTATATTCTAACCCAATAATACTTATCAAATCCTTATATGAATATATTCACCTATAAGTTATAACCTCACTCAAGCATTTTAATTAATTCCTTGAATTAAAGCCAAAATGAGAATTACACACACCATAACAGTGAGATGAATAGAATAACCCTTGATCATTTTATTCAAGATAATAATATATTGATACAATGGAGAGACATGAGCTTGAAATGAGCAATTTTCATTCAGATGCTAGTACTGTCTTGAAAATTAAGTACCCATGAAACTAAAACCTACAATTGAATGACACCAAACCTAAGAATAGTATCTTCACTATAATATCAGGCTCTTTACAAATTCGCTCTGCAACTTCACTTAGACTCAACCTAAAGATATCTAACTTGCTAACCCGTATTTCTGGTCTTGAAATCCTTCTTATAGGGAAAATGAAGGAGCAACATGCATCGGACCAGAAATGCACCTGTCACTGGTCACTTGGACCACCTTATGACATTTCAAAAATTGGTTACAATAGTTGAGTCTCTAGAGAATCATCTTGTTCATCCCATCCACTAGAGAATAACTGTTGCATTTGCCAAACTTCAAAAACTTGCACCAAAACTACCACCAAGACATAGCCAAAAAATTTTATAACCATAACCATTGAGTTGTTAACCATTGGTTGTGGACTCTATCCTATTCTTCTTCAGTTAAGTACTTGTCTACCCATCCTTGATAGTCCTCATCCATTGGACAATTAAAATTTACCACCTCATTTACCTTGGCACTATAAGGTGTATACTTTATTGCTACGTGATTTGCCTCCCTTTCAAAAGATTCCAAAAATGTGCCAGTGTTAATGATTTTATCCATACTACTCACTAGCATGTCATATTCTGAGTCATCAAAAATCAATTTGATTTGTGAATTGATGATTTCATCTACCCTATCCTGCCAGTACTGCAGTGATCTAATATTTCTTTCGGCATCTACAATATCTAGTAAAGATGTGTCACTCTAGTCATCAAAACTCTTTACCAACTATTTAATCCTCCTGCTCAAATCATTAGGTAAGGCCTAGAAACCTTGCAGTGACTTCACAAAGTCTTGAGTAGGCCTTAACTGTTGAGGCCTATTAGCTACATCTAAATCATAGGCCCTAGGGATCCATTTCTCAATTAAAGGAAAAACTAATTCATAATCCCTGGTTATATTTTTAATTGAATCCAGAAATAAAGAATATAAAGAATAGACAGATAGCAATCTAACATCAACTCTCTCATTCAGGTGCCTCAAAACTGTATCTACAACCTCATTTTTCTTAACAACTGCTCCCTCCTCAATTTCTTTTAGAGCTTCCTATAGCTTTGTAATCTTATTAAGCATTTGATTTTTGGTTGGATCTACAGATTACTCAACCTTCTCTTCAACTGGCTCTAATGAAGGACTGGGAGTAGGAGTCTAGATGGGAGATACCAGAGTGGAAACAATTAGAGAAGCTGGGGGTACTGACCTTGATGTTGAAGGTAAGGCTAGGGTACCTGGAGCACTAGAAGACTCCCCCACATGCCAGTACTTCAACCTATCTACTTCAGTTTGCAGCTCAACATTTCTTTGCTGCATTCTAATATATTCCCCAATAATGATATTGTACTTCTCCATCAGACTTTTCTTCTCAGCTTCTTCTCTTTCAACTGTCTTTTGGACCAATTTGGCCACATTCACAATCAAGTTTGTAGCTTTCATGGTTGAGGTTTCAGAAGCTCTTTTGATAATCAACCCTCCCCTCAAGTTTGAGCTAATATCAGTAATGTTTGGATTTTTTCCCTAAGGTGCCAATGCCCAAATAGCCAAGGTCTCATACTCTTCACTGAAGGAAGAATCTTGGACTGTTGCCTTGACCTCTTCCTCGATGTTCTGCATTGGATGTTTGGACTTCAGGATAGCATTGAATTCTACAACATCTGCTATGTCCCATTCAAGCAAAATCAGAACACCAGCGTGGGTTACCAGCTTTCTTCCTTCCTCAGGAGTGATGCTTTTGAACTCATTCATGAGTTCAGCCTTCACCTCATCATCATTTTCTTGATCAAACTAATTAGGCCTTGATTCTCTTCTCTCCTTGCATTTGGCTTGGTATTCCTCCAAATTCACCCTCCATACTAGTTGCAAGAATACAAGAGTCTTCACAAATGCATCATCATCCAAGAATGCCTTGCATGATTCCATTCTGGCATCTTGTACACATTGGCCTTTTACATCCATATCAGATAATACCAATTTAGTTGATCTAGGAGGGGATGGAATACCAACTTGCATATCTTGATTGGTAACAATTATTTCCTCCATCAGAGCATCATGTGTTTCTTCAAGTCTTTTCCTCTTTGGGCTTGGCTCTGATGGTGATAGTGCAGGATTATCCTGAGGTGGAGAATCCAAATCAATTATTTTTACACCTCCAGGTGCTCTGATCTTTGGTCCTGAGTGAGCTGAGGCTTTCATCACTTGCTTCCCCTTCTTATCCTCCTCCTCCTCACTACTACTGTCATTCCTTTTCCTCTTGTAAAGAGGCCAGCTCACAGTAGGCTGATAAGTTGGCCCTGTTCCTTCAGGCCTCACCTCTGGTCTCTGAATACCAAAATCCAAATCCAAATTGACCTTCTTGGTCATCAGAGTGTTCATGATTTCTTTGAAATTATCCATCAAGAAATCAACCTTCTTGTGGAACGGAGTAAACTCCATCAATGGATCATACTTGGAATCCATTTTATGTACTACAACCAGCAATTTTTCATACACAATCCACTTCTCCTTATTCAGCTCCTGTTTATTCAAGTCAAATTTATTCCTGATTAAGTCTTCAAGAAAATTAAATTCATGGGAAAACTTGCCACCCTTAATCCGTTGCCTGAATAAGGCAAAGAAACCCTCTGGATCATGTTGCTGCCTGGGACCACTCCTCAAGTGAAATTCATCAAAGTACCTCCCGAAATGAACCCATCCACCCTTGAAAAAAAATAAATCTGATACAACAGTGTAATTAGGGAAGAGAGTCCCTTTTCCCTTGCCTGTCAGGTTTTCCTCATAGATAAAACCTATATGCCACATGACTTCGACAAACCCCATTCTAGATGACACATTGAAAGGGAGAATATGTGGGGCTCCCTGGAAACCATATACTCTTAAGACAGTGCTGACAGGGTACAAAATGATTTCACCCCAATTGTGACAAACCTTTAAATTTGGCTTCCTCCCCTTAGGCTTGAGAAAGTCATGAAGATCCTCAAGAACCCTAGGCACATTAACATTTAGCTGAGCCCTAAGCCTGGAAGCAAAGCAATTATCAAATTGCACATAACTGGTGCTTCCCCTATTGTATGATAGGTCTGTAGTTCAGACCTACACTGGTAACCTTTCCCCATTTATGTCTTGCCTTAACTCCATCCTTTTTGAAAAGAAGTCGGCATTCTTATACAAAAACATATACATAAGCAATGAATACCAGAATCTTGAAAGGATTGCTAGTATCTCCAACTTGCAATTTCAGCAAGCCATCATGCATCTTTTTTGCTAGAAAATATGCAAAATCACATATTACAGAGAAATTTGGGTGTTGTATCTAGGTCCCCATGAACATATATGCAATGGGCATAACAGTGTTTGGGCTAAAACCCAGAATCTTGCAGAATGAGTAGAAAGTAGCCAAAAAATGGTTGGAAAAGTAGCTTAGCTTGAAGGACTCCTTGTTGTTGGGATTGATGTAAACTGTAGAACTACCTGCCTCTGCCAAATGAGGAGGAAGCAACTTCAACCTAAACAACGACTTTGATCTTGTGTATTCTTTCTTCATTTCCTCGAGATCAATTTGAACCAAGAATGGACTTGGTTCACTTAAATCAAACACCTATTGGATTTCTTCTGTGCTTATACTCAACAGGACTCCTCCATCATGATCCCTAATCACCCTAGTGATAGGGTCATACCGTGCTACCACAGCCCTGAGCAGGTCCACATGGGGGAATACATTCGACACTACCAACCTCCCCATGTCATATCTCCAGGCATTAGAGAAAGGGTGAGGTAAATTGCGCTGTCCATACCAAAGACTGAACATGTCTAAACCTGTCATAGGAACCCTAGCATCTGCAATGTTATAGTTTTTACATACTAGTCCCTCACCTAGGGTTCTTCCATTCATCAAAACCACTCCCCTCCTTTTATCATTTGTAGATAGTGGTAATTGGTCAAGGAAATCATCATACAAATTCCTCTGTAGATAATCCACATGGTCAGAGTGTTTCTTCGGTGGTGCCATCTCAAATAAAATAGGGTTTCTTTAAAATTTGAACCTTGAACAAACTAGGGCTACTTAAACAATGAAATTACAGTAAAACTTTGCAATCTCACACAATTCAATTAGACCAGTAACCCTACTTTAATAATCAAAATACCCTTTGACCAGCTTATCACAATTCTTCACAAAACCACAACCAAAGCAATAAAATAGTTCAAAGAACAACTCATGGGATATGCTTCGTAGAAGACCAAATTCTCATTGTGATTGCTCACAAATTTGTCGTTGGCTCTGTAACTAACTTGTGAGGATGCTTGAATGTTGTGTGATGAAATAAGATGAAAGAAATATGCTTTATGTCACTTGAATTGGGCCATTAAATGTCTCATTCACCATTAAAGATCTCATACATGCCGCATCAATGACTCCAATCACATTTGATACGAATTTAAATTCCAACCATCGATCTTTTAGTTTCGTTAGATCATTGAACAGCTACCTTCAAAAGGCTGATGTAATCGCCATCTCAACACCAAGGGCCCACCATAGTATGCAGCATCGAAGGAAGTACACGTGGCACTTTCCCGTGATATCACAATCCATAAACATCCTGCATCTTCCGCTCACGAGATGGCGGGCAACCATTGATGTCCACCACCGACAATCATGTTCATCTATATCATTTCTCAGCATTGGACATAATTATCAAGCAACTTTTTCACCTCGATTATAACACATATGTCGATTCTGAGCACGTGCATCCTTGAACCACTTTAGTAACCTGCCAGATAATGTATTAAAACCTTGATGCATATACTAAAGCATTTTTATTATTCATTCGACACCGCCAGCTAAGACGCATTGCACCCTCCCATGATATCGTGATCAATTGAAACTCTGTGGTGGGGGCATCATAGGATCACGGAGAATGGCTAAGATCAACTGATGGTTGATCAATGGTCAATTAAACATTCCCTACAAAATAAAACATTTATTAATACGAAGGAAGGGGACACCGCCTAGGCCAATGAAAAATGATGGCTTAAGGTTGTTTTGAAACATGGGGCACGGGCTGACCAAAACTTAGGAAATAATAAAATCTAGGAAAAACATTTAACTCAGTTATAAAAAGGGGCTCGACCTAGACGATGTAATGAGGCATAAGTCATTTTAACACCCACTCCAAAAAAGTAATGGCCAAATAGATTTTACCCAAGGTTTTACAATAGGACATTAGGATTTTTCAGGAAAGCCAAAGTAAAACCTAACCTTAACATCCTCCTAAACAATGTAGTAGACTAGGACAAGGGGGAACACAAAATGGGATTCAAAGAGCAAAATTTGAAGCTCCATCAAAAGGCATAGGGATAGCTAAAAAGTCAAATAGTTGTCAAGATTCAAGCCTAGAGGGTTGAACAAAGAATTGGGAATGTTTGATAGTGGATAGTTAGAGCCATTTAGCTATGATATTTTTGAAGACTACTTCATAAAGATGTATTTTTCCCTTTGCCAAGTTTCAAAAATAGATTTTAGACCTTAGATGCCAGTGTCTTATAAAAGCAGTTATGGTATATCTGTTACTTGAAGTTCTTGAATTCATCTTGACTCTATACAAATGTATCTACTTTTTATTTGAACAAGAAAGAAAGAAAGCAACCAATTTGCAAATATTGTGAGATATTTAGAGCAACAAACTAAAAAATGAAAAAATGAAGGTCAAGGCCTCTCTATTTTTCTTAGTTCATTTAAAGTTTTTAGATGCTGCCAAACATCTAGCAAGCTATAACTATCATGCAAATTATATGATTTCTATTTTTTTTGTACTTTGGAACAGTTTAGAAGATGAAATTGTCTCCTCATGTAGAAGTATAAGCTGCCATATTCCTTCAGAAGTTGGTACAGGAATCAAAAGATGAACCTATCAAATTGGAAAGCAAACTTTTTGTGGTAAGAAGAATTGATTTTGACATGAATGGCATGTTGTAACAACTTTATTAAGTAATACAATTTATTTAATTATTTGACAATTTGGTAATTTGTGTTAAGATATGCCACCATATGAAACTGAGTGGAAAAGAGCACTCCTTACCTTATCAAGTAATATCCAGGTAAGACATAAAAAATAACTTGTGCTTTTAGTGAAGTTGGTCAACCTACTCATGCTTTTGCATGCTTAATTTTTTCCTTTTGGATTGAGCTACTTATGATAAATTTTTAACTTTCCTTGCAACCTGTGTATTACCCTCTCAAGTTTTTAACTCATTAAAAGCAATCTCTTATAAAGGATATTAAATTCCTTAGTACTTTAGATTTTCCTTTATGTTAAGGGAGGCATATGACTATTGTTTATATAATTCAACTTTATTTGAGAGTAAGCATATTTAATCTCTATGTGGTAGATTCAGACACTAAAATGATATCATCCTTATTCAACCATACACTAATTTTTGTCAGATGGATTTAATTATTAAGGAAGACAATTTCATTATTCCCTTAATGGATTGAACATTCAAGGAGGCCATCTAATAGTGTTGCCTATTGATATCCAAAGCAGGGATGTGAATAAGACTGATGACTATGTAGGCTATATTGTAGATAAAATTCATAGATCTTTTAACTTTATCAAGGCATATAATAGGGTGGTCCACTTCAAATGAAACTCTTTATTATGCCATACTATTTTATTTCCAGAATTCATTTGTGAAATCAGATTTGTACTTCCAGGTTTGAAAATCATATTTTAAAGCAACATCTCATCAGATTTCATTTTTTGACTTGTGCATTTTGAGAATTTCATTTCCAAATTTTGTTGAGCAAGTTCAATATTCTGATTTTAGGAGTCTAACAGTTGGAAATCATAGTAAAATCAGAATTTCATAATTTTTGGAATTAGCATTTTAAAGTGTTTTTTGGGGTCATTAACTTCAGACTATCTTCTCTATTACAGGGGTGGTTGCATGCCGATTTTTTTTGGTGTAAAATATCATAATTATTAGATTTTGTTACCTCTCTATGATTAAAAATTATTGGAGTGTGAGTTTGATATTTTTTGAAGATCTAAATATTCAAGATTGGTAAAGAAAAATCATGTCAGATAATACTAGTCCAGAATAAAATGAAGAGTCACTTGATAGATTGTGGGCTAGATTGAAAAGAAAGGGTGATGGGAAATGTTATTGTCCTTGCAATAATTGCAAGGGCTTAAAGACGATAAGACTTTTAATCACAACAACTGAGAAACATTGTAGTCAACATGGTCATGTTGAATGGGGGCATAGTTTTCATCCATTGGTAAGTTGTTCATTATATGTGTTTATATTGATTGAATTTGTAAATGTTTATATATTTTTTTAACATTTGATATATATATATAAAATCACTTGATCATGATCATGGTTTATTTGTGTCTATCATTATTATAAAGGTGGGGCACCCTAGGGCACATGATATGGATTACCACAGATAAAATAATGTGGTTTTGCAAGTGGAGGAACATGGAGTTATGAATATCGAAGATTAAGTTAATGATCCTATGGAAAAAGATGATCATGCACCAGAAAACACAATTGAAGATGATGGTACAAATAGATTGATCCATGACACATGTAGTGGCACAGCTGATCATATTGATCGAGATGACTTTGATGATGTTCATGATTTACCTATACTTGAGAAGGCATACGAGCCCCTTTATGAAGGCTCCCAAACAACTCTTCTCTCTATTGTATTGTTGCTGGTGAAATTGAAGGTTATGAATGATTTATCCAACATAGCAATCTCACGGATGTTAAGGTATGTCATATATGTCATATTTTTTCATCTATTTTAATTGTTGTTAGTTCATCGCTAGTAAATAAAGGATGAAGTATGTGCCATTAATATTCTTTATATTAACAAATTATTTTTTGTTGTAGATTGATTGGTGAATTTTCGTTACCACCATCAAATATTTTACCTCGCTCATACCGAGATTTATCTGGCATTATGAAATATATTGGAATGGAGTATCAAGAAATAGATGCATGTCCCAATGATCATATTATATATCATAAACAACATGAATTTGCAACATAATGCCCAGAATGTCATATCAATAGATATCGAACAGATCAACTAACAAAAAAGGTGTCTCGCAAGGTTCTTCGTTATATTCCCATTATTCCACGTATGCAACAATTATTTAGGTGTGAAAGCTTAGTGCAATTTATGGATTACCATGCACATAATAGAAGTGGAGATGACATTCTTTGAATTCCTGCGGATGGTTCTACATTTAGGGACATGGAGGGAAAATGGCCACACTTTAAAGAAGAACCTCGTAATCTCAGGCTTTCATTGGTAGCGGACGGTGTCAATCCATTTGGAGAGCTGAGATCTATTTACTCGATGTGGCCTGTTTTTGTTATCAACAATAACATTCCTCCTTGGATGTCAATAAAAAGGGAGCACATAATGTTGGCAATGATTGTTCTAGGTATTTATTTACATCAATTTTCTTTAACGTAGTAGCATCTCATTTGTCTTATTTTTTGCATAATGACTTATATGTTTTATCATTTAATAGTCATGTACATTAATTTATATATATTGCAGTAAAGTGGTTATAATAATTATGTAATGTTTATATTCATTCAACTAGGTAAGTACCAAGTTGAAGATATGAATGTATATATTGAGCCTCTTATCGACGAGTTACTAAAGTTATGGAATGGCATGACTATGTATGACGTATCTAGACCAATAAGACAAAGACAATTTGAATTCTATGCAATGCTTGTATGGAAAATTCATGATGCCCCAAGGCTAACACATTTTTCTGGTATGTTATAACATTTGACTGCATGACTTTAACGATATTTAATTTTATGAAGTAGATATCATGCATGTTTTTTAAATAATCTATTCATTATATATAATTATAAAAATTGACATATTTAATCCAATTATATATGATTTGCAGGTCTTCAAACAAAGAGAAATTTTTCATGTCCAATTTATGGTCCAAAGATGAAATCTCATCATTCAACAAGTTTAGGAAAGCAGGTATTTGATGAGTATAGACACTTCCTCCACAAAAATCATAAGTATTGAACTACTGAAAAACATCTTTTCAATGGGAAAGAAGAGACTACATCAAAACCATGAAGAATGACACCTCGCCTATGGAAGTTGGAATATAATGAATCAATCGTCAAGGTTATACATCGGATCAAATTGTTTATCTATCATATATGATATGTTTTTAATTTATATTTTTATATTGTGTTGTGTTTACTCATGCTTTAATTGACAATGATTGTCATTGTTAATTTGTTTAACTTATATGCTTCGTGAAGGTCATCAAGGCATTAATGGTCGGCTTCCATAGGGACTAAAAATTTATCCCAGACAATTTAGTAGGTTTCCCTACTATGAGTAGCAAAAAATTGTACATTTGTTTGATACAATGTATATTGGAAAGAATATGATAGAAGCGTTATGGAAAATATTGGATGGAAGGCATGACAAAGAAAAATTTGTCAAAATTTGTAGTGACATTCAGGAAGCCAGTCATGAAATGAAAAATGTCATTCAATAAATAGTGATGGAGACCAAATTAATATAAGTTTCCTTCCTTGGTTATTAACGGAGAGGCAAAGCAATGCTATAAAAGAAGTCAAACGAAAAATTCGATTTCCCACAGGATTTGTTGCTAACATAAACAATATCATAACAAAGAAAGGTGAATTTGGGTCAGGGATGAAAATGCTTGATTGGCATACCTTCATTAATGTAATTATTCTGGTATATTATATATATATTTGTATACTGTGTGTACTTTTCAGTGTATTATGTTTACTACTTTTGGAAAAATATTAATGAAAAGATCATTTTAGAATTGTTGCAATACATTCTACCTCTATCTCTCCTAGACAACTTCAACAACAATGTCAAGCAAGTTATATATGATCTTGGAAAATACATGAGGTAAGTAGCGATATTTGTTCAATTCGTTGTATATTTTTGTTAAATCTCATTAATATATTTGTGCCTTGAATCACTTGTAGATGGTTGTCATCTAAAAAAATCCATAAAGAAGATATAAATTATTGGAAGAGAAAAATTCCTCGTCTAATGTGTGAAATGAAAAAGTGTCTACCTTCGACATTTTTCAATGCACAAAAACACTACCTCATACAGCAAGTTGAGGAGATTGAATTGTGTAGACTTGTACACACAAGGTCAATGTGGATGGTTGAGAGGCACTTGAAATGTTTGAAGGCTTTCGTTAGAGAAAGAGCACATCCTGAGGGTTCTATGGTGGAGGGATATATGGTATACCAGACCATGGTGTACATTACTAAATATCTTCCTAAGTTTGTAGCAAAGATCCATGTAGATTGCATTTGGGATCCCAACTCCATTAACAAATTCGAAGGGGAGTACCTAATGGGGAAAGGTAGATAGAGGAAAGTGATAGGTAATTATAAGATAGTCATGGAGATTAATTAGAATACATTTTACATTTGGTTTTTATGTATATTGTACTTATTTAATTATTAATCTTCAATATTAATCAATTATAAATTAAGGTCGTATGCCATGGTAATTAACTAATTATACGTCATTTGTGAATTTCAAATTTTTTTAATACAGTTTGTCGAGAGTGAGATGCACTACATTTGTATGTCACAAACAATCTTGATTGGATGATGGTATGGATTGAATGATGTCAACAATCAAGCTGTGCATTAACATGGGAAGTTGTGGCTTCGTTGGTTAAAGAAGATCATCGTAATGGAGATTCCAATGTTACACCAAGGGAAATTGATTTAGCATATGGTTTAAGAGATAAACAGGTATGCATAAATATATTAATCACCCATATTATTTAATTATTTTCAATTATATTGATGTATATATATGTTGAGATTTTTTTCTTTGCATACATTCGACGAAGAATAAATATGTTCATCAACTGACGATATTGCAATATTTTAAATGTTTGACATATTGCAGGTGAAACACCACAAGGCTATGTGGTGCAATGGTCATAAATTTCAAATCAAAAATTTGGATGACACGAAGAAAATTTGTGATTCTGGGATAACTACAGTCTTCCAAGTGACTAATGTTTCATCTAGAAGTGACATACATCCAAAAGTCTCAGAAAATCAATACTATGGGATTTTGGATGATATACTTGAGTTTGACTTTAAGTCCTTCAAATTAGTTATGTTTGGTGTCCTATGGTACAGGCTATGATTGAATGAAAATGATCCCAAGAGAACTGTTATTGAACATGATAATAGATTTACCATGGTTAATACAAGGTATTTTGAGCGAGCTGGAAATGAGCCCTATGTTCTTCCAAGCCAATGTGAGAAGGTATTTTACTCAGAGGTTCCAGGTAAAGCGGGTTGGTCATATGTTGTTAGACATGATCCAAGAGGAAGGCCGGTAAAGTATAATGTGGTGGAAGAAGAAGATACTAAAGAAATAGAAAATGATGTAGATGATGATCAGGATCAATAGTTAGTTGATGATGTGGCTGACGAAGATGTCGAAGAGGAGGAACTAGATCATGATGATGCGGGAGTTAATTTTCATGAAGATGATATTCGTGTGGATGATGACATTATCAAAACTAATATCAATGACGATGATGATGATATCACCAATCCTTACAATGTTGAATCTGGATCAGATGATACAGAAAAAGAGTTGGATGAAGAAGAAGATCAATGACATTGAAATGTATGCGTTATGTGGTTGTATTATCTATTTCATAATAATTTCTTGATAGAATTATATTTGAATTATGTGGTTACATAATTAATTTATGATGTTTTTAATTTTAATTATATTTGAATTATATTAGAATATGTTCAGTTAACAGATGTAAAAAATAAAATGGATAAACTAAAAGATGAAAGTGTGAGACCACTACCTTGTTGGGTGTATGGAGTCTAATGAAGATCTATAAAAGTGTAATCTATGATGGCAATAATTCAAACTGTTTGGCACACAAATGTAGTTTATAACCTGTATAAATGTGCAAGTAAATGACTGAAAAACTCTACTTGAGATAGAATGACAATCCTAGTTATGTGATTCTTCTTATTGATCCAATTAATACTCTTCAGTTACTATGATTGACTAGAAGGGTTTAATCTTTACTTGAAAGAAACAAATAATCACATCACACAAATATAACAAATGTGTATCAGTAAACTAAATATATATATGCTTGATATATCAATTTAAACAACAAAAAAGCATCAAAATGGAGACAACCAAATAACTGTATAATTCGACAAATAGCTGATACCAAGATTAAGCCACAAGTTCAGACATCTTCATTAACTTCATCAAAATTCATACATGCATCTGAGTCTTTTAAAGGAAAGTTTCATTGCAAACTATCTACTGTATCTTTCTCCTATCCACATATTTGTTTTACATTATGAAATAGATATAAATATATCAAAATTGTGAAAGGGCGCATCCTTTCAAAAATTTCTTTTGTGTAACAAACTAGAAAGTATGCTCTATTAAGCCATAAATAGATGTTTGACAAATAATCTCAGTAAGTTGGTCACTTGTGTGTATCAGCATCCTCCAACGCATTCCTTATGGCTATCTCCATTTCGAACATCTTCTCATTCTGTTCACATGCCCCGTCCATTGTTAAATCATTTCCTGTGGCTGTCTCCAGAATTGTTTGCATCATCATCTCACATTCCTTCATCCATCTATATTTTCCCTTTAATTCCCCTCCTTCTTCTAACAACATTGGTACTCCCATTTTTTGTGACATTGATCATCCCCTACTCATCACCTTGCAATTCATCATGGAAGTCTTTATGTTTTTTCATAAAATGGTTTGTAGTATCAATAGCTATGTTATCAGGAGCATCCCTTTGGTTTATTTCCTGGAACTTCTCTTAGATCCTACAATCTATCCTCTTGTGTTCTTGTAGTGCATTAAAATTGTTTGAATGTGTTCCCCAGAGCTTACTCAACCAGGTCATTAAGTTGGTCTGCCTCTTCCTTATTATTGCAGTGACTACATCACATTTACCTCATGAGTATGCTTTTGATTATTCCCACTTGTCTCTTGTCAGGGAGCTTTCACCATGAGTTAATTGATTTGTGGAGCCCAACGTGATTCCCATCATGTCCTTCAAGTGATAAATTTTTTTTGAGTAGTCTCTCATTATTAACCTTATACATTTATTTTTCCTTGATTAGCTTTTGGATTTGGTCTTTATTTAATTTGGCCACATTAATGCCAATTTCTACTGTAGCTATTGGATCAACCTCACCAACTTTTGACGTCATTACATGTCCAAAATCCTTTTTAATATCGATTACAACAAATTTCTTATGTGGAGGATACAAGGCCCATATCATAAGTGATCCCTCATCTAGGTTATACTTAGATCCTGCATAGATCTCTATTACCCCCTCAGGAGTGAGTTTATGTGTGGTGTTACTATTCTTCAAAAAAAATATCAAAAACCAAAGCAGAGTTTAAATCCAACCTAGGAAAGATCATGACACGTGCATCTTCTAATAATTTCCTTCCTTTGTCAAGGGTCATCCTCTTCATTTCTTCTTCCGCACTTGATTTTAAGTTATTCAACAGTTGTTCCTCATTACTTGGTGTAATATTCTCCACTGATTCCCTTATTTATTTTCCTTTTATTTTGCATAAAAAGGTTTTAATGAATTCATCATCAACCACAAATGGTTTATATGCTATCCACCTTGTGTTAGTAGTTGCACTCCCTTCAACATCTAGTTCCCTGGCAATATACTTGTAGTCTTGATTTCTCAACATGGAAATTTTATCAATTGTACTACTAGGCCTACCATCACCAGATGCCTCTTCATCAGAAGATAATAGTTTTGTATCTTGCAATCCCTTGTTATACTCATCAAGAACTTTTTGTGCTTCCTCTACTTCCAAATTCCTAATCAAGTCATCATACAGATAGGGTATGTGATTGTATCCTCCCAAGTTCATTTTATTTTTGGCAAAATCAATATACCCTTCTAGATCAAATCCTTTTCGCAATGGACCCTTCTTCATGTTGTATTGCAGGAATTTTTTGAGAACCATGTCATATCCATCCCTTGCTAATACAATGAAATCACCAAAGCATAATGTACTAGGCATAAATACCTACTTTCTGAAAGAACTCAGATTCATAACATCTGAAAAGTCTAATTGCCTGGCAATCTCCAAATATGCAATCCTATCAGGCACCGTCTTGGGAAGAATGAAGGGTCCATCTTCAAATCCATAGACTCTTATCATGGTCGCATCTTCTAGATAGTCCCAGTCTCCCCAATTGTGGTTGAGAGGTCCATTGAAATCCTTAGGCCTTAAAAACCTTTTTATTTCATTGAACAATGAGTATTCACAATGATGATTGTAAAATCTGTACAGTGGTTTCACAAAAAAATATTCAAAATGTAGATAACAAGAATTAGCAAATCTACAATCACAGGTGGCAGTCCAGAGTTGTACTGGTAATAAGCTTCCTTCCTTATCAAATTGTACAACCCTTAGTTTTTCAGGCCACATCTGCAATTCTTGTCCATAATAAAGTATCATATGCATTAGGATTGAATAAGCATCCAAGTGCAAGATAGGAGCTCCACTTTTAATATGCTATCAGTCCTCAATCAAGTACTTTAAAGATGTGTGAAGCATAATAAAAAAACGTTGAATTGTGATATTGGATTTCCGCTGCAATTACCATGGGTACAATTGACATGTGCTCAGGGGCCTTCATTCCTAGGTCTTGACACACTGAAAAATATGTGTACCTCATGTAGGGTTCAAACAAATCAACATGGAACAGGGGACCATCACTGTCATTCAGTGGAACTAATACACCATCTTTCTTAGACCTGTGTAGTGGCAACCTCCAACCCTCTTACAAAGTATCCATCCTCCAGAATTCCTTTTCCATCTCTTCAAGTACAATTTTTTCACCACACACTCCCTCTAGGTTAAAAACCTCATAGATGGCAGCTTCAGATACATGTATAAACGGTTTACCTGATGGATCACAAATAGCTTTACATTTTGGATTATAATTGGTAGCTAGCATTTTCACCAGTTCTATATTTACAAATACATTGGGGCAGACTAGTTTCCTTAGCTTTAACTTCCAAGGATTGCACATTGGTTCATATCAGTTCCTTCATTGGTAATGAAAAATAAACAACTCATATCCCCTAATTGGGGTCCATATGTCTCGTATATGCTTGCATTTATCCTCTAACTATTCCACTTCTATCCTAAGTTGTGCAGATTGCCTGGCCTTAGGTCCTAAGCCGGGGCAATTGATCAATTAAGTCCTGGTTTAACTTCCTCTCAGCTACCCCCGGTTCCTTCTCTGCTTCAATTTTTTGTTTTTTTCCTCTAGGGTTTTTACACTCACTCTATTTTCTACCTTTTTCTTTTCCTGAGCTATTTCTTTCCATTTTTATGAATCACAAAACTAGAAATTTAATTGCAGGGAACTTACAAGTTTATTTAGAATTATTTGACCGCAAGATCCTTTGGCCCTTCATTCGTTCCTCTGCTGCTAACTTTGCAAAAAATTCCTTCAATTTCTTTTCTCAATTCAGGAAATCATTGACACATTTGGTAGTAATACTGTCATTAATGTCCTAGCTTTGAAGACAAGAGTAGGTGATATTCGAATTTACCCACTGTCACATCAAATGTTCTATCGGCAAGACAATTGAAACTTTGATCCTTTTATTCAGGCTTGACTAACGTTCATTAAAAACTTTTTGTTGGGGAGACATTACGTTGATATCACATAATCTATCCATCTAATTTATATAAATATCACCAAGATTGATCTCGACGAATATCTTGATCTGTTTGTGTCTTCATCGACAAGACATGGTATATCGCTAAGACTTTTAGTAATTGTTTTGATGTTATAAGTCTCCCCGATGATTATTCCTTCGATCTCAAGTATGTCACCAAGACTCCTTCCGATGTAATCTTATTGGCATGACATAGTGGGTTGGGAGGACATTTTGAACTCATTCTGATAGTGTTTGTCTTGGCGATAGTATGTTTCTTTGTTTTGTCGAAAACACAAGATGAGTGTTTCGGTGATGATATTTCATCGGCGAGACAAATGCACTCGGGCTGACTCGGGGATCTTACTCCAATGGTGTTGGTCTAGCTGATACAACTCCTTGTGCTTTCATCGATGAGACAAGACAGGTTTCTTGCCGATGGAACTTCATCGGTGAGACCTATATGCTCGGTATGACCTTTTCATTTCACCCCGATGGAACTTGTCTTGTCGATGATATGGGTTATTTGAATACTAGATTTTTGAGGTTTTCATGATATCAAATGGTCAAGAATGATGTGATCATATGTGACTATTGATGGAACTTCATTTTTTTTTCTCTTTGAATTCCATTTTATCTTGCCTTATGTCTCTGGTCTTTCATATTTTTTGAAAAAACCTAAGGTTGGGGTTTTTGTTTATGCTGAAAGTGTTTTTGGATTAGATGCTAATTTAATATAATATATTAGAAAAATATTCAATAATATAATATATTAAAAATATACTAAATTATTTTAAAAGATAATATATTACATAATTTAAAATTAAAATATAAAATAATAATTTTATTATTTAATATATTATATTATATATTAGATGTTATATATGTTACATATTATATTGTATATACATTATAATATTATAATATTCTGTTAAATTAATAATATAATATATTAAAAATACATTATTTATTTGAATTTTTTATTAGATTATTTTATATATTTTAATTATATTTACGTCGAAGGCGTGTCCTATTTGAGAATTTCGAAGCCAATTATGAAATCAACGATCAAGAGTTCACTACAAGGAATGGATTACGGTTGATTTAATCTCGCACGTAGAATCCTTTTAAGTATTTTTTTAATAGGTTGTTTTTCCAAATTATATTATATACAATATAATTACATTTATTATTATATAAAACATTACATATGATATAAATTGTATAATTATAAATAAATATATTATCAAATAATAAATATACACAAATATCAAATATATAATTTTATAATATATATGCATTCTAGGATTTGATTTAATTAGATTAAGGTTATTTTTAAGTAAAATTTTTAGAAAATAATAAAGTTTCAGCAATCAAATTTTAGCACTCATCCCAATTTCCAAATTCCCATTTTACTTTGCAAAATCATAAGGAATGAGCAATGTACTTTTTTCTTTCTTATATCCTCTACAAATATTTTGGAATTTTTTTATTTTGATATATTTTTTTTTGTTGTTAAGCAAATAACAAATTATAATCTAATACAACTTTTCAACTTAAAAAGCAATGAAATAAACCATATTTTGAATATATAGATTTTTCAAATAAAAATTACTATTATGTTATTTTTCAATATTAGATTTAACGAGCTATAATATTAAATTTAATATTAGTTATACGAATGAGATTCAAAATTTTGAAATGATTTTATTTTTTAAATTTATCTAAAATTAATTCTTAGTAAAAATTTATAAATTATTAAAACCTTATTAATAAATTATAAGTTATTTTCCAAATAAATTCATTTAAAAAAATTACTTTTAACGTTTAAAGATATGATATTTCCAAGTTCAGATTAAAAATCTATGTTTCACATCACACAATTGCACAATCAATAAAAAAGATATGAAAAAACAAGATACATAAGAGAGTATTAAGAGAAAGTTTAGACAAAAAATAGTAAACATAAAGTCTAAAAACATAATACAACAAAAGAGTAATAAAAGAAAATAAGTAAATAAATAAATAAAAATAATGTGGGAGGTGATTTAAGGGGAAAATAGTAAGAAAAAAATAATAACAAAAATTAGAATAATATTAAAATAAGAATTCAAGATTAAGATGTGAGTTATAAAATATTATAACAATTATAAAAAATGAGTTACAATCAAGTATAATTAGGAGTAGGGAAAAAATTAAAAAGTAAAGAGAAAAATACAAGATGATATAAAGAGGCTTGGATAAAAATGGATGAAACAAAATCCATAAAATGTCATAAAATAAAAGAAAATAATATCTCATATCTAAAAACTAAATACTTACCTTGACACAAACCATAACCAATGCATAGTACATGTTGTAAGCACTTTATTAAAGAAAAAATTGACCATTTTATAAAAATCTCATGTGCTACCATACATAATTAGATGTGGCAATGAATACAAGTAATTACAACACAAATTTAACTAATATTGAAATTTAACCTTGTTAAATAATTATATTTTTTATTTTTTATTTTCTTGAATATTTATTAAGGTTAGGGTTATAATTAATAATTATAAGGATATAATTAAAATAATTAATTTTAGGGTTATAACCTTTATTTTATAATATATTATTCTTTTATTATAATTAAAAAATCATTAGAATTAAGATTAGGTTTAGGTTTTGGGTGAATGTTAAGATTGAGATTTGAATTAAGGTAAGAAGTAGAGTGAGAATTATACACATAGATAAAAAAAAAGTTGTAATAAAGAAAAAAGTGGAATAAAAAATCAATGAAGAAAAAAAATGAACCCAAATTTAGATAAAAAGAGATCTAATCAAAATATACTATAAATTTAATCCTATTAAATAATTATTTTAAAATATTTTAATTTCATAATTATATATCAAAGTTACTATTATAATTATTAATTTTAGAAATATAATTGAAATAATTAATTAGAACCTTAATTTTATAATAATAATTATTAATATTATAATTTTAAACCTACTTATTAGTATTATAATTAAAAATATATTAAAATTATGGTTAGGGTTAGGGTTATGGTGAAGGTTAAGGTTGGGATTAGAAATAGGGTAAAAAGTAGAGTTACAATTATAGTTATAACCACAGTTAGTGTTAGGGATAGAGTTATGTTTACAATAAAGGTTAGGGTTATGTCAGAGTCATAAGAAAATTGTGGTTAGAATTAAGGTTAAAAAATATGGTTAGAATTAAGGTTAAAAAATATGGTTAAAATTAAGGTTATGGGTAAAGTTACAATTAGGGTTAAAGTTAGGGTTGGTGTTTCAATTGGGGCCAAAATTGAATTCATATTAGGGTTAGGGTACAATTAAGATTATGATTAGGGCTAAATTAGGGTTAGGTATAAGGATCAATTATGCTTGCTATTAAATCTATAAAAAAACTTATGGTTATTATTAAGATTAGGGTTAGGGTTCAATTAGGGGTTAAACTTATGGTGTCAGGATCATCAAAATTTTATCCATAAGCATCTTCAATCTTCATATTATTATTCTTTGCTTTCTTATTTTGCATGTTAAATGAAAAAACTTGGTTTTACACCTTATCTAAGTCATTTAATCCTTGACTTTTGTCTCCAATAGATTTATTCAAAACTGTAGACACCATCCAATTGAACTATGAGATTCCTCTCTTCTTCTATTAGGGTGTAAGAGAAATCATTTGAGAGCTCTTTTTGGATCTAAGCCATTCTACTTTCAAGGAGATTCTTTCTTTGAAAAGGTTTCTAAAGATTTCGATATTCCACTCTTTCAGTCTAAGTTTTATGAATTTTAACTTTATGTTGAGCATGCACATCTTAGTGCGATGATCAACTATTTGGGTGAGCTAGGAGTCAGTGACAACCATTTCAAAGTTTGGGTTTTCCAACTACACTTTTTCAAACTTGAAAGACACTCTTCTAGGGAATTTGTCCTTATCTATGAGCTAGTAATTCAAACTGACATTAAATAGGTTTATGATTAGGGTTCATATAGCTTTATGGTTAGGGTTAAGCTTCAATTTGAGTTAAGGTTCAATTGATTAAAAATAGGTGCCTTGAGAAGGATATATCTCGATGTACTTTACATATATTTCTAAAATATAGGCATGCTAGTTGATTTGTTACAAAAGAGTTTGCATATATTTTATTTTCCCAATTGTTTTTAGAAGACATATTTTTTTTATTAAGAAGATTAAATTATTAATTATTAATTATAAATAAATAAGATTCATCAATAAATATGTATTAATTTTGTGATATCTTTTTTTATGAAATTAGTGTATAGTAAAGTTTCTCATATTTATAGTGTTTTTTAATTTTTAATTTTACTTTTAAATAATTATTTAGGATGCCTCGCCCAATATTAAATTTTGAAAATGAAGAACAACAAAGAGAATATGCTCAAAATTACATGAGACAAAGACGTAAATAAATGGATAATTTACAAAAAGAAGAATACATCGTGTATGAGAATTTGAAGATGAGCAATACATATTAAGAAGATTACAAACAAATGAGCATTTAGACCAATTTAATGAGATAGAAAAAAAAATACAAGTATGCAATCATGAATTTGTTGAAAGGAATTATGAATCTCATGAGAATATAGAGGGTAAATTTGAAGGAATGAATTCAATTACAATAGATCGTGTGTTACAAACACCAGATAATAGAGTTCAAGATGCAATAAATGTTGAAATTGAAAATCATGAAGAAAATAATAGTCCACAATAGGAGTTAACCTCTCAATTGAGAAGACGAAGACGACTGCAAAGAAGACAAAATGAAAGAGATCTAGGTACATGCAATAACAATAGAAATGTGCAAATTGATTTGAAATATTTACAAATTATATTTCGACATGGTCTGGATAAACTTGTAGCACCAAGCATGTGTTACATTTGTCAACAAAGTTACCCTACAATGAAGGTTGTATGAGTTCCTGAAGGCCCAATTTGCAATAGATGTCGACAAGAGAAACATGAGCATCAATTTTCGACATTAAATAATATGAATCCTGGTCCCACAACCATTAGAAATTGAAAACTTAACACAAATTGAGGAAATGTTGATAGGGCATGTAAATCCAATATTTCAAGTCACACATGCAACTAGAGGTCAATACAAATATAAAGGACATATCATAAGTTTTCCACAAGAAGTAAGAGAAATAGCTAAAATTTTACCACATCGAATAAAATATTTACCAATTATTATTGTTTGAAGGAAGGACCAACACAGAACAAATTACAATTTTACAGTCAATAGAGAGAGGGTGTACAAGGCATTGAAATATAAGATAGAACGTGATAATTTTTATAGAGATGTGCAAATTGATTAAAATGCTCTTAGTGAATTCACATGCAATTCAAATGAAAACATTTTTGACAAATTAAACTCTATTCATATGGAGTTTGATTAAGAGATTTAACTAAATACATGCACTACGATTCAACTAATTAAATACATGCACTATGATTCAAGTTTTATAGAGATTTAACTAAATACAAAAAGCCTAGGAAAATGCACAGGCACTACAATTCAGAGGTGGGACTAACTAAAACATCTACACCTTACAATTATCTAGATTCATTAATATTATGCAAGAGCTTAGAAAAGACCATGGAATGGTGGGCTGAGTCAGGTTTCCATTCCTCCCTCAAAGTCTTCATCCTTACAAACTTCCGATTCCACCCGCTTCTTGTATGTAATGTAATCTGCAATGATTGGGTAGTCTGCTCTGAGGTTCTAGTGAGCCGGCCCCTTCGCTTTCTCCTCTAGGTCCCTGGAATCAAGTGGTATCCACTCTTCCCCGGAGCCTAAGTCCCAGTCGATGTCATCTCCTAATGCTAACTCCTCTACCAACCCTTCATCTTGCACATATCGCATTACCCAGCCATGAGGTTGGTTGGTGGTTAGCTTGGTTGCTCTAAGTAGGAAGGTGATGCTCCAGTCCCTTTCATCCCATCATTTTTCAAACCCTTCTGGGTCAATTGTCTTGACCAGAGGGAATTTCATGACCTCCTTTCCTTGTATGCTCAACACGTAGTAGTTTTGGGGTATTGGGATGAGATTATTTTCATCCACATTATCCAAGGCTGCATCAATGTCTCCCAGCCATGCATGAATGAAGACCATCTGGGTCATTTTATGTGCGATTTCCTTCAGCACACGCATGTGGAGGAGCACCGCCAAAAACATCGCTAGTATTTTTGTATTGGACCAGAACCTGTGATACGCTTTTAGGAACTCCGATCCTACAACCTTCTTGGTTGCCCAGAGTATCATCGGGTGGGATGAGGCCAGTAGCCCATTCAGCCTTTGGTTTGTCACTTCTCCTTGGAATGCTTGCAGTTGCTTGTCGCTATCTAGGGCCAGAGGAGTCTCCATCCCTTTATCGCCTACTTCTATCACCAAGTAAAAATCCTGAGCTTCTGCACGCACACACTATTCCTACAAAGACACTATTTTAAATGACCTAGGCTTGCCTTTTTTAACTGCGGTTGCTAACACTCTTCATGATTAATTTTCTATGATCCTGGCGGTTGGAGCATGTAAACTTGCGGGTGCTCTACTGGAGGTATCGGGCATGATTAATGCAAAGTATTTTGAGATCAACTCAATCTTGCCTTTGCCTTGAAACTTGTTCGATTTATTTGTATCTTGCCCTCTACTGTTGAGCCCTGTCACATCCGATTAGACCCCAAGTTTGTCTTTTCTTGTTAATATAGTAAGTTTATTTTTTACCTTTTTATTTAATTATTTATTAAAAAATAATTATTTTTAATAATATTTAGATTTTGATATATTTTGACTTTACATTTAGTTTATTATATTTTAATTTTTAATTTAGATTTAAGTTTTAATAATTACAAATAATTATTAAAATAAATTTAATTTACTAATATTTTGTCTTATTAAACTTTTAATTATTGTCCCTTTAATAATTGTTTTATTTTTTGCAGGGAACGATTTTTTAATGACTGTCGATCATCCATCAGTTGATCCTAACCATTCCCCGCAATCCAGTGATGATCTCACCACTAAGTTTTGGCTGATTGTGATATCACGAGCGAGTGCCACGTGTCTCAACTGGCGGTCCCGAAGGAACAATCAAAGTGCTTTAATATTTATGTCAATTTTTAATACATTATATGAAAGGTTACTAAAGCGGTTGCGAGATGCACGTGCTCAAAATCGACGCTAATGTTATAATCTTGATGAAAATTTGCTTGATGGTTATGTTCAGTGCTGGTGACTATTATGAATGAACACAATTGCCGATGATGAAGATCAACGGTTGCTCGCCATCGCGTGATACAAAGATGCAAGGTGTTTATTGATTAAGATATCACGAGCAAGTGCCACGTGTCTCAGCCGGCGGTGTCGAAGGAATAATCAAAGTGCTTTAATATTTATGTCGAGTTTTAATACATCATATGATAGGTTACTAAAGTGGCTGTGAGATGCATGTGCTCAAAATCAATGGTGATGTTATAATATTGATGAAAAGTTGCTTGATGGTTATGTTCAGTGCTGGTGACTACTATGAATGAACACGATTGTCGATGGTGGAGATCAACAGTTTCCCGCCATCGTGTGATACAAAGATGCAAGGTGTTTATTGATTACGATATCATGGGTGAGCGCCACGTGTCTTTCCTTGGTGATGCATAATGTGGTGGGCCCTTGGTGCTAAGATGGAGATTACATCAACCTTTTGAAGGCAGTCATTTGGTGATCTGACGAAAGTAAAGGATCGACGGTTAGAATTTAAATTCGCATCAAGCTAGATGAGACAAATACACTTGGGCTGACACAGGGATCTTACTCTGATGGCGGTCTGGCCGATACAACTCCTTGTGCTTTGATCGGTGAGACAAGATAGGTCTCTTGCCGATAGAACTTCATCGGTGAGACCTATATGCTCGGTATGACCTTTTCATTTCACCCCGATGGAACTTGTCTTGCCAATGACATGGGTTATTTGAATACTAGATTTTGGAGGTTTTTCATGATATCAGATGGTCAAGAATGATGTGATCATATGTGACTATGATAGATTATACACAAGATAAGGTTTTCGTTAGGGAATCAATGAGTGCAAAATCACTGTAAAGGCTAGTTGGTTTGTGATGAATGTTCTACTATGGACCTCTAGCCTATCCTAGGTCTTTGTAGTAGTTTTTTTTATTCTTTGTTATCAGTTTTTCAATGTTCTATACAATGGCCAAGTTTCTATTTGCAATCTACATTAAGTTGGTCATTAAAAAGAGATATATGGTTTGTTTCCTTATAGAATTAATGCATTTATAACATTCATGTGTTTCTCATTTAAAATAATGGCATTTGGTAATAATAAGAAGGAAGTGTGAAGTTTGAAAAGTCATATTTTCAAATTTATTTTTTTTGTCTTTTTTGAAACAATTAAATAAGTTTGATGCATAAGAGGAATCAATAAGTTTTTTAGAACAGTAAAATGGTGTCAATGTTTGTGATGAGGAAAAATGAATTGGAGAGTGGTTGAAAACTGGTTACAAGGTTTGAAAGGGATGTTTAAGTTGTACTTTTTAGAGTGATAAGGTTGACATTAAACTTTTCAAATATTTTTAGTTCATATTTTTAAGATAAAGATTCTCTTAAACAAAAAAAAATGTTTTAAATTTCATACTTGGAAAACAAAAATGCAAATTCAATAAATGAATAATAGAGAATCATGCATGGGAACAAAAAACCACCTACAAATGCAAATAAGTTATTGGAATGACATAAAACAGATGATAAAGTCAAATATATTATTTGTCTTTCCCTTCCTGACATTAAATTTTATTATATAGATTTAGATAAATCATCATAGGAAATTTGGGATAATTTCAATAAAATATTTGGAGCAAAAATAGTTAATGTGAAGTTTTTCCTAAAACTTCAACTATTTTGATTCAAAATGAGAGATATAATCACTATGTCTAATCACATAAGAAATTTGAGATCTCTCATTAAACAACTGGTAGAAGTCAAGGCTCTATTAGGTGATGAAGATGCTAAGGATGTTTTGTTAAATAGTTTGAAAATACAATAATGCTTATTTATGTGCTTAGTCCAATAACTTCTCAAACATAATAAGATGTGATTTTGGCCCTATTAGGAGAAGAAAAAAGAACAATAGAAAACATTTAAAAGCTGATTCTCAACATGAGAATGCATTATAATCATGAGGTAATAATAATTAAAAAATAAAAAAGAATGTTAATATTGTAAGAAAAAGGATCACATAGTGTGGACTTGTATAACTCGAGCCAATGATGTTCTTGAGGGAGAACTTAAAGAAAAATCAAATGATGTTAGCTTAGCATATATATATTTGTTTGTTTCAATCAACATGTTTTGTTGTGAGGAATGTAAAACTTAAGGGAGGGTGTTGGAATATTAAGATTAACATTAATAAATTCACCTTACTAACTTGTTTAATTTTGTTATTAAATAATTAGTTATATTCTTATAAGATAGTAGTTCAAATGGGAAGGTATATTTGAAAGGCTTTGTAAAAGCCATATTGTAATATATTCCCAAATGAACTGTATGATATAATTATTATTTTGAGTGTGTTTGTGTGCAGATATAAGTTCTCTTGACTTTTCCGATATATTTTGTATGCTCTATTAGCCATGATTTCGTGATTAACTTTCCACTTTCGACACTACTTATTACTAACTTTTCCATCCAAATTTGGCTCTTAGACTAAATATTTCATAAAGGTTCATTTTAATTTTCTTAATATCACCTTTGGCTGAATTTTTAAATTGGTTCAACCATGCAAAAAGCGTGGTTACAATTTTCTAATTATTTCCACTTAAATGTTGGTTACAATTTTCTATTTTTCTTTCCATTTAGCTAGTCACAATTTCATACTAGCATTAAACCTTGAAAATGGCAGTTTACTTCTACTTAAAAGTTGTGGTAATTTCATTAATCTCTTGCTACCTCTGGTGTTGAATTGGACTAGTTATGTCATCTAGGATTTGTTCCTCAATTTGTTTTTACTTTTTTCAAAAAAAGGTTATGATGGTTATACTTGTATTACCATGAATGGATATAAATTTGAGGATTTTGGGTGTTTTCATTCAATTTTTCATGTTTTCCCCTTATCTCCTACTTTATGTGTGTTTTTTATGGAAGCCTTTGGATATCTTTTGGCTAATAGTATTTCATGGAACCTTATTAAAGGTGCTACTTTTCATAACTCTATAGCCCAACTATTCAATGGTCATTTTTCTAATGAGTCCTTTCTCACTCTCTTGGAGGACAAACATGACATTATTTAGGATATTCAATACCTAGATATTTTCTGGAAAGCTTTAAGGTCAAATATATAGTGGCATAAAACCCAATGTTATAGGAAATCCTTCTTAGCCAAGCTCAATTGGTTCAATTCCTATGGATAGAAGGGAGTTGATCATAAGGAAGTGTTGAGATTCCTAAGCATCTCTTTTACCTTTTAGGTTTCTCCTTCCTCTTTAAGGAACCATATCATTTCTAGAGCTAAGAAAAATTATCATATTAAATTATGAATCCCCTTTCTTTGGCAAGGAGATTCCATGTGTGTTCAAAAATTATTGTTGCACATATTTCCATTACTCATGTTGCTAAGAACCTTGCAAATCCTCATATTTGAAGATTGAAAAAATCCAAAGGTATATTTAATGGCCTCCCTTTAACCAAGGAAAATGGTTTCGCAAAGTATCCTAGGAGTTTTATTATTTCCCTCATGACTATAATAGGCTTGCCTTACTTTATATTCACTAATCTAAATGGCACCATAATAGGATTTTCTTGCTTTATATTCACTACTCTAAATGGTGCCATAATTTTAAATTTAATTAACATACTCTAAAACCTAATGAAACCAGGTTGTAGCTCATCAAATTGGAGAAGTGAAAGGTCAATACCAACACTAAGGAAGAGTTTGGAGGAGTGAAAACAAGTTCAATACTAGTTCCGTGGAAGAGTTTGGAGCTAAAACAAGGTCAATACCAACGCCGAGGACGAGGTTGAGGGCACCCAAGGAAAATCGACGAGCAAGGGACAATGTGTACTGTAAGTTTGGCACCCCCATTCTCTTTAACCTGAAATTTTCATGCCTAGTTTCCAAAGATCTTCTCGTACATTGGCCCCCCATTCTCGTAAAATGGTATAAGACAAGACAAAAAAAAAAAAAAATAGCTTAGTCTTTCACATTTTTATAGTGATTACTAGAGGCATGTATAGACCAATTCTTCATAATAGAAAAATTTGATCATACTTTTCCAATGATGGCATTATGAGAAAACCTTAGGTTAAATGAATAATTCCTAGATAAGTTCTTGAAATCATGTCCAACCATATAAGAGAAGACCGCTGCTATGTCTACTTGGATAACATGGAGAAAGGCTCTTTGGGCTCTTTCATCAATCTACGTATTGTTAAATTTTAACACCTAAAAGTGAGAATTAAGAATATTTCCTAGGATGGTGGCCAATTATGCTTCTCAACACCTATATTAAAAAATCCTTGTCAATATCATTGCCATCACAATAAAACCTATTGCTTAAGATATAGTCATAGAGGTAAACAAATTGTCTTTCTTGATAGTAGATACATTCTAGACAATTCAATCCTTGCATCGGAGATTGTTGAATGGGCCCAACAAACTACTCATGATGCCCTTACTATTAAGTTAAAATTTTGACAATGCATATGATTGCATCAAATGTCCTTTCATTTATAAAAGGTTCAAATGGATTTATTTTTAACCCTAAATTATTATCACACATTCAAAATTACAAAATACCAGTTGAATGAAGAACCTTCATTTGAAGGTGATTTCGTCATGACCTTTGAATGAAGAAACTTCATTCAAAAATGATTTCATGTCAAGACTTTCAAATGAAGGTATTTTTATTTTAAATATTTCATATCCAAAATGATTTATAAAAGGAACCTTGGCATGAAGGACCTTCAAATGAAGACCTTAATTCAAAGGTCCTTAATTAGAAGATCCTTCATATGAAGGTTCCTTTAATGCAATATGATTATAGCTCTTAGAATTGTTAGAGATATTTTTGTTTCGAAGTAGAGATTGGACCATCGAATAGTGTCACCATGACTCTACCAAGATATCCATCAAATTGATAAACCCTAACTTAATAACCAAAAATTCACAAGAAAATTGCCCTTGTCAGCCCCTGGACATCAATTCAATGCCAAGTTTCTTCCTTTAACAGATCCCTAAATGCAATGAACTTTTTTACTTCTCCATCAAACTTTTCTTCTCAGCTTCTTCTCTTTCAGTTGCCTTTTGCGCCAATTTGGCCGCATTTAGAGTCAAGTTTGTAGCTTCTGTAGTTGAAGTTTTAGAAGCTCTTTTGATTATTAACCCTCCCCTTAGGTTTGGGCTAATATCAGTAACATAGGGCATGGGCCAACCTAAAATTAGGAAGTAATAAAGTTAGGAAAAATATTTAACTCAATTTATAAAAAGGGGCCCGACCTAGATGAAACAATGAGACATAAGTCATTTTAATACCCACTCCAAAAAGGTAACGACCAAATATATCTCACCCAAGGTTTTACATGGAACATTATGATTTTTATGAAAGCCAAGGTAAAACCCAACCTTAGGTTTCTCCCAAACAATGTAACAAGCCAAGACAAGGGCAAAACACAAATGGAATTCAAAGAACAAGATTTGAAACTCCATCAAATACACCATGATGCACACCAATCCACTGAGTTACAGTTCCAAGATAGTGGGTGGATTGGTGGATGACATTTATATTTAGCCCTCAAACCCTTACATAGGCACAATAGGGAAATCCCTGTATTTGATTGTTTTCTCCCACAAAAAAGTGATTGAGAACTTAAAAACAAATGCAAATGAAAGGGAACACATATATTTATCTACACCAATGATCTCAAAGCATTTCAAGCTTGTTTGGATCCATACAACATAAAAGAACTTTAGAAATATTGTAAAAACATAGAAAATTGCTTTAAGAATGTGGTATCTGATATTTAATTTTGGTATCAACTCCTCCAACAATTGCAATGGGATGGGAATACAATATGATAGAAGTGTGATAAAAAATGCATCATTTGAAGAATCAAACAAATATGCAAAGATGAAAGAAAGTGCTAACCCCTTAAACTGAAAAAGTTTCTTTTAACTTTAAGTTTGTTGGGTAGCCAATTCTCTTAAGTTATCAAATCCTACCATCATACATAATCAAAATGTTGTTGTTTCAAATGACTATGAGCACTAACTTTCACTATTTGAAGATGTTGAAACCTTGTCATAGAGAATTAGAACATTAATGCGACCACTCATCCTACCTTGAAACATACCAAAAGTCTCCTAGCAATTAGACATAGGAAGATTTAAGATGACTTAAAGAATTTTTATTGCCAAAGCATAAACTTTGATGACTTTACCAGGCCTAGTACACACTCCCTCCCCATTAACCACTTAGACATATGGAAAGTAAATGTAAATTTTTTGTTATTTTTAGTCATGTAGGTGTCCAATAAACCACTTGGTGGTGTTTCCTTTCAATTTTATTTACTTGAATGAAGAGAAAAAGTCCTTTAATTACAATTAGAGAATACATTTGATGCCTTGGTTGTGTAACTAGTGGATTATAGTCATATTTAACACTTGTAACAAAGTTTGGGAGTTAAAACATTAAGTAGATTTGATTTGTGATGGACACATTTGGACGGTAGTAACAATAAGTTGCAATCTATCAAGACTTGATTACCTTATAACCTGCCAAATTCTAGCGATGAAATGATAGATTAATCATAATGTCACCTTCGGATCACATCACCATGAAAGAACTTCATCCAACATCCTTATGAGTGCAGGTACCACTAAATAGGTATTTGTCAAAATTTGTCTTCCTTGAACGAGGGAAATTCAAGAAGAGAAGAGGAAAGAGAGACATGTAGTAGGTCTAAAAGAGGGAGATCAACTAGAGGTCAAAAGATTAGAAGAAAATTTCATAAACACATGGAATTTTTTCTTGCTAAAGGGGGGTCATATTCTTATGATGATGAGACCATAGGCGACATCGAGGTACCCTTGAGTTACAAACATCTATGGAAACAATAGGTACCCAAGGAACTTCCTCTAATAAACACTGATCTTTGTGTCAACGAGAGGATATATCGAATATCACCATCATCATTACATGGTTTGGGCCTATTTTGCATGGACGGCATAAAGGTTTGTTATGAAAAAGTTACTGAGTTGATGGAGTATGTTGAACCTTATTACAATTACAAAGATTGGATGTAGCTAGTTTGATATACATGAAGTATGCGTAGGTTTGCACTATCATTAAATTATATACAACTAAAGGATAAGGATCAAAATAAAGGAGTGGCTAGGTAAATTGACAGGAGGCCAAAAGCATCAGAGAATATTGCAAGTGTAATGCCCCGCCAAGTAACCTTAAAGGAAGTTGCAATTAATGTCATAAGCGAACTAATTTTTTTTTATAAAGTGCATTTAACATACACATTCACTTAATAATTAGCAACAACCTCTAAGGCTACAAGGTTAGGATTACTTAAACCCACACATACATATTACATATAACCATAACCTTATGAACTCTATAAAATAACCATCATACATCATAAGAATATCACATAACATAATAAGATAATCAACCAAGATACAATCTCATAATCATTATCTTATTCCAATAGTTACATCACTCATTCCCAGAATGAGGCAACAATACACAAGGTTACACTTACAAAATTCCACCTCATAAACATAAGAGGGATAAAAATAACTTATACAAGTTCAAATATTACAATGCAAGATAATACAAGAACCACAAGCTGTCCATTTGGATGTCTTGCCACCAAGTACTGAAGATTGATGGGGACCCAACAGTTTTGGTGCATGTTCCACCCTACCAATGTGGTACCCGAAGGCCCACCCCCCATGCTAGGAGATAGTAACAAAGTAACATGGACTAAGATCTACAACCCCTAACCAAAGGCAAACTCATACTGACTCATACTGTTATAACCAACCAAATATATGCCATCAATAAGTACAAATCCAGTTCAACTCAAGTACAACACAAGTACAAATCAAACATCATTGACATAGGTCACATTGCTTCCAGACATAAAATAGATCAAGTATGTTCACAGAACCATACACATAAAACAATTAACAACAGTTGTCCTAGATAGAGTGTCATCGCAAGGTTTGTCATGAGATCTCCTCTAGGCATTCTTCATAGGCTTCGGCACAAGTAATCTTGGTGGCCTCAACCGAATCCCGACACTCATACTCACTCAAGCGGAATCAACTACCTCTCGTATGGATAAGATAGTCGATCTTGCCATTCCAATCCTTCTCACTCATCCCAAGTCTAAGCAAGCCCTTGTGTCTATGAGTGAGGATTAAATTATCTTGATTAGTGTGAACTGCATCCTAATCATCTAAGTACATTAATTTAATTATCACTTGATTAACTCACTTCTGAAGGTTATCCAGTTTACCTCTTTGGACTCTGGCGCCTAACAGAAGCCACTCTTCTATTCGACAACACACACCCAAACAATCCACCAAGGGAACCACAAGTGCATACCAACTAAGCATCATAATCCACTCCAATACAAGGAGGATACAAATAATAGAACTCACTCCAAACATCTTGGAGGCAACAAGCACATAGTCCACTCCTTTCACAGGAGGTACAAAAGATCTCACTCCAAACATCTTGGAGGCAACAACACATAGTCCACTCCTTCCACAGGAGGCAACAAGATGAAACCACATAACAAAGTCACTCCATACAAGGAGACATGGATCCCATAATCCTCTCCTAAACCAAGGAGGTGCAACCATCCCCGTTCGTGAAAACCATTTAAAACTGAAAAGACGCCATGCACTACCCAAGGGAAAACAACTGGATGGCATAAAGATTCAACAACCCTTATCCTCTAAGTTCTTCTGGAAGACTTATAATTTAGGACTAACACTAAATCCCAAAACCAACAATGCAACTTGACGACATAGCAACAAAAGCATTCAAGTCATCAATCAAATCTAATATTTGGATTTTCTAAATCCATACTCATTCAATAGGTAGTGTTGACAAAGTCCAAAAACATGATAACTAGATCATCTAAAATAATCATAACCCTTATTTCCCTTTTTATTATTTGAAATCTAAAACAAATAAACTTACTTCCCTTTACCGAACACAGAGAATTAGATCCTTTAAGATAATCATGAGGAAGATACTACTTTTGGATATACTAAATCCATATCTCTTTCATAATCCAATCACAATGATTCAATTAATCTACATAGAAATTAATAAATAACATAATTGTTTGCCTCATCAATAAAACAACTTCTTAATTTACTTTTAAATCGATACAAATCCATGCAAGTAAACTCTTTCCGTTTCTCAACCAAATCTTACATCTCATTCAATTTTCTACTTAAAACATTCAATCATCTTAATATAATAACATATTGTTTCTCTATCCATTTTCTATACATACTAATCATTTCTTTTAGAAAACTAATAATACCCAATTGGTAAACAATAGAATAAAACAAGATAAAATATTAATTCCACTAATCTAATATACAAATTTTAATTAAAATAATATAAATAAATATAATACTTTAATATTATAAATTATAATATAAAATATTATCAAATAATATTTTAATATTATAATAACAATACATAAAATATTAATATTTATAAATATCAATTTATTATTATTTTATTTTCAGAGCAGCCATGGGAAAATAACTTAATAGTAGTTTCATGTTTCAAGCATAACTCAAAAACTACTATCTAGGTATTTACGATTTTTTGACAGGAATAAGAAAATTTCAAAATGCAAAAACCCTTTAAATTTCCTGACAACCCAGTTTGTGAAAGTGAAGTTATAGGTGACGCAACCAGACCATTTTACCATGAAAAATATAATTATACTGCAGATTTTAAAATCCGTTTTTTAATAATAAACAAAAGGTTTCATTTTCTAAAAAATTCTAAATGCATTGTTCAATTTCTATGTTTGATTTCAATAACAATATAATCAATTTCTCCAAATAATTTAAATTCAACTAAGGTTTTCACAATTTTCACTCAAAAATTTTCACAAGCAAAGGCTGTAAATTTATTTAATTCTTTTCTTCTAATATCAAGTTTGTTTTCTAAAACAGATTTAACAAACAAATCTTTAATCACTACTATTTAAAAAAAAAAAAACAATCAAGAACAATAAAACACAAAGAGGAAAATCTGGTACAAGAAGCTACAGGAAGAGATAAATTTCTGATGCAAGCCTCTTCCAAGGATTTCCTGAATTTTCTTCAATCTCCCAATGAAACCAATCCAAAATCCAACAAATGCAAGCAATCTCTCCTTCAATCAATTCTACAATCAAACTTTCTTCAAACCCTTGTGCAAATTTTCCAAAATTTCTTCCCTGCTGTAAAAATGTATTTTTCTAAAAACTTTTTGCCCTAAAATTAAAACATGTATTCTTTATAAATCAAAAATACCTAATACAACCCTAATTCATATTACATGCAAATTAGATATTTCAATTTCAATTTCAATTTCAATATTTACAACCCTAATTCACATTACATTTCAATTTCAATTTCAATTTCAATTTCAATTTAAAATGCAATTTCAAATAATAAATTAATTTCCAAAGTTGCAACCAATTTCCCAAATAAACATTTAATTACAATTTCTAATTTAATTCCCACACGTTGAAATTAAATTCCAAATTTAATTTTAATTCTTTTATTTCCTTTCATTCTCTTGTATCACGTTTAATTAATTAATTTAATTATTTAATAACTAAATTCAACCCCTTGGATCAAATTTAATTAATTAAATAAATTAAATATAATTAATTAATTTAAATATAAACTTTTATCCATATTGCATTATTTAAATTAAATAACCATCAACATGATTTAAATGCAATTATTCTAAATATCTATTTCCAAATCAAAAATTCTTCAGAATTAAATAACATCAAAGCAAGACAGACAATGACTCGACACACACAATTGACGACACACTAAGGTTAGGGCGTAGACTTGACACATGTTACCTAGCTACTCTCCCGTTCAACTTAACCATTGGATCGACACGCTCAAACCTGTGAAGCCAGGTGGAGTCGATGTCATGTACCTACAATCCTGCAACCAAGTAAACAACATCATACAATATATCCCACATATAATACACACCGTAAAGAAGGAATTATGGATTCGTAGGGCGCTCGCAAGTGAGTGATGCGAAACCGTCCTCTTCACCAATACACTCATTGAAACTAACACTTCCATCATAATTCCAATAGTCTCATAATAACATCTCATGTTAACTCTATAACATCATTAATCCATAATGCATGTGAACCAAAATCAGATAACTACATCTCACAATAATAGTTGTCACTCAATAGTAACGATCAAAACATCATAACAAAATGTATCCAGTATCAAAGTAATTGCAACCAAACATAGCATAAAACAACTTGAACAAGAATCAAAACGGAGGGGGTATTACAGCAAGGTTTATAAATAGGACATGACATGCGTCAACAAATATGTAACACCCCGCCACACAACCCTAGAGGAAGTTGCATTTAACTACTTAAATAGAATAATTTTTTTTTTTAAAGTATAATTAATAAGCAAGTTCACTAACTAATGCCAACAACCTCTAAGGTTACGAGATAGAGGTTAAAAGAACCTAAACAAAAAACATGATTTAAACCATGTCATTTAATTACTAAATAAATTAAGCACATACATTCCATATAAGATAAATAAAATCAAGCATAAGAGATAATCATCAATTTTATTAATCCATAAGGTTACAACACTCATTCCCCGAATGAGGCAAGATCAATAACATAATGAGATTACAATTACAACTTCCACCTCGATAACAATTGAGGGGTAAAATAATACAAGAGCAACTGAAATGAAATAAAGCAAGAACTAATACTGAAACCAACGAGCTTTCCAACTGGAAGTCTCATCCACATGAACATGAAGAAAGAACCCAACGGATTTAGGTGCATGCCACCCAACCAAGTGGAACCCAAAGGCCCACCCCCCGTGCTAGGAGATATTAACCAGGAATCCTAGTCAAGACCATCTACCTCTAAACACAGGCTAACCTAAACTGAACTAAATTGAAATAATCAAACACATGAACCTCATAAGTACATCCCAAGGTACATCTCAAATCCAACATAAGTACAACATAAGATCAACTCCAATACCATGCAAGTACATCACAAGTACAACACTACAAGGTCACATTGCTTCCAAAAATAGAGCAAGACAAGTATGTTATGATAACCATACACAAATAATTGAATACCAACTATGGTCACATCAGGTATGTTTTAGAAACCATACCCACAATAAACAAGAACCAATTGTTGTCCTAAATAGAGTGTCATCGCACAACTCGTCATGGGTTATCCTTGGGAATCTTCATAGGCTCCGACCCCCACAAAGAAAGGTTATCCTAGTGACCTTTATCGAATCCCGACCCCAATACTCACTCATGTGGAGCCAAATACCTTTCGTACAGACAAGATAGATGACCTTGCCATTACAAGCCTTCCCATCTCATCCCAAGCCTAACCGAGCACTTAGGTCCATGAGTGAGGCATTAAAATGTTGACTAGTGAGAAGTTAGTCCTAAACTTCTAAGTATTGTTTTAGTTATCACTTGATTAAATAACTTATAATGAGCTATCCTAGCACCACTTCGTGTGCTGGCCCCCGTTGCAAGCCACTCTCTACGACGACACACACACACACCAACCAAATAGTTATGGTACCAAGGTGCAAAAAAAAAGATAACACGTCCACTCCTTTCTCAGAAGTCGATAAAGATGAATCCATCTCCAAATATTGGAGGTAACATCAATAACAAAACTACTCCTGACCACTCCTGACAAGGAGGCACACAAACAAACGATAACCACATAACTGAAAACCACATCAGGAAGACTCACGAATAACACACTCCTTTAACCCATTTCCCAACAAAAGAAAGAAGAGAATAACCATTGAGGGCACATGAAATAGACTACCTTTGGATATTCTAAATCCATGTCCTTATTGATATTCAGAAAAATCACCACATTAATACAACTAAATTAAAAATGTCTCCTTTAGACGAAAGATACAATTTAACCAAATACCTTATTCCACTAACTATTTTAAAGCAAATATAAATTAGTCATATATTTCAACCATTTAGAATAAATAATTGTTTCCTCTCCTAGATATAATCATTTCGACAATAATTTAACATAACTTAATATCTATGTTATTTAAAACAAAACTATTTCTCCATTAAAATAAGGTGTTAAAAATAAAAGAATGATGTAATCCAAGTTAATTATATTCCATTTCCTCAATTAAATTTAACACCTACCATCACTTAAATTAAACACTTTAATATATATATATATATATATTTCAAGTGTATATATATAATATTAAAAAAACTCATCTAAATATATATACATACATATCCATGTATATATATCATAATTAAATATGAAATTAACTGAATTAAAAATAATTAATATATAGATTAATATTTTATTATTATATAAATATAATATTAAATGTTATATATATTAATATTTAAATATTATAAAAATATAATAATAAATATTAAAATATACTAAAATTTTTATTTTTAATAAAAAAAAAGCAAATCCAAAATATACCAGCTGCATCTCCTAGGGAACCGCACGTGGGTAAGGGGGGAGAGGGTTGACTGTGGTTAACCATAGCCATCCCTCGGGCGGGCTGTGTTAACCACAACTGACCCACTGTGGGTGGGTTGTGTTAACCACAGCCGACCCACACTGTGGGCATGGCTGTGTTTAACACAACCGACCCCGGTTGGGCGACAACGATAGTGGAAGGGTGTGGGGAGTGGGGAGGGGTGCACTGGGCACGACTCCCTCCACTTGCCTCCCATGGGGGCGCGGTGGGGGTTGAGCCCCCAGGGACCTCCCCAAAAATTTTGTTTAAAAATTTTAAACCCTACTAAAAATGCGACCTGCATTTTTTAAAAAAAAAAGCGATTTAATAAAAAGAAAACTACCATTTTGATTTCGGTTTTCCCCGATAACACATTTTTTTAGCCAACATAAATATATAGGCATATATATATATATGTGTGTGTGTGTGTGTGTGTGTGTATTATATATATATATATATATATGCATTTTTAGTTTAAATACCAGAATAAATTGAGGAGAAGAATAAATTTTTTAAAATATATCATGTTGAATCCAAAAAAAACTCCATTGTTCTTCCTTGGAGAAATTATTCTTTTTATTTTTTTTAAAGGTGAGATTTTTCACAATGAACTCAATTTTCCATATGGGTTTTTTCCATTGCAATTCACAACCAGAATATTGAAAACATTTTGCAACCAGATTTTCAACATCAACACATTTAAATTTAAATTTCCAAAAACAATAAAACAAAAGACAAGAACCTAGTAAATTTTGAGTTTGAAGATGACTGGATGATGATTAGCTTTCCCTCTTGCTTCCAATCCAATTCCTCAAGATTTTGCAACTCCAATCAAAAAACCCACAAATTTGGAAAATCCTCCTTTCACAAATTCCAATTTTTCCTCAAAACTTCAAGATCCAAAAATTGAAAACCAAATTCGACCATAAGGATCAAAAACCCTAAAAAAATCCAACAACGCTCTCATAAATTCTTCAAAACAGAAAATAAGATAAATATCTAATTTCTTTAATTAATTTTGAATTCAAACTTCAATTTGACTTTTAACTTATTTTTCCTATTTTTTCACTTTCAACAAATATGCAATAATTTCCAAAATGAATTTGCTTAACTCAAATTAATTAATTTAATTAATTCAATAAAATAAATCCAATCCAAGATTAAATTATTTTATTAATTAAATTAAATTAACTTAATAACTTTAAATAACATTTTCCACATAATAACCAATTAACTCAATCAACAACTTAAATACTAAAACCCATTTAATTCCTTTTTTTCAATTGCAATTAAACAACGAAGAGAGGGCACAAAATTCAAAGCAACAGATCCTGAAAAACAACTGATGACATGCAAGGACTAGGGTGACGACTTGGCATGGAAACCTAGCTACTATCTCCCAATCGAATATCGTTGGGTATTGAACACGCTCTCACATGTGAAACCAGGTGGAGTCGATGTCCTGTACCTGTCAACCTGCAAATCAAGTAAACAACAACATATAATATATCCAGCATAAAATACACATCGTGAAGAGGAAATCACGGGATCGTAGGGCATTTGCAAGTGAGTGATACAATACCATCCCCTTGACCAATACACTGAAAATAACTGACAATCTAACATGCTAGTATAATCCAAAGCATAAACATCTTTAATTCAAATATCCATAAATGCTAATTAAAACATGGAATAAAGATAACATCATATTAACATACCATCACATCAAAATATAACATTAATTTCGCTTTATAGATAGCGATCAAAACAGCCGAGTACCATAGTCAAGGTACTAACAAAAAATTACAACATAAAAAGGTATTTGAATATCCAGAAATACATCAAAGCAACATAACCACACAAGGACATACTATCCAACCAGAAGGCAAAATGGAGGGATATTACAAATAAGCAACTGAGTTGTATATTCGAGGCGTGAGAGGGAAATCATGTATTCGTATGTAAGATAAAATCAATAACTATAGGGGAAGAGTTGCTAATCGATTACAATTTGAATCGATTAGATTAAAACATAATTACTATGGGGGTGGTATATACTATATACCATTTTACCCAACCTCCAATTAATGACTCCAATATACCATTTTATTATTATGTTTTTTTTCATAAGTCTATTGGTTTCATTTCGGTAATGTTTTTTATATTTAATTTTTGTCACAGTGGGACATTAATCATACTAGGAAGGCTTTGGCCCAGAGCATAGATCACGATCCATATTCAGGCGCTTCTATCCGATAGGTTTACCTCATTGTAATTGTACAAATTAGATACGAGCAAAATTTTTTAATATTATTTTTTTTCATGAGTTTATTGGGTTAATTTTTATAATGTTTTTAATATTCTTGTTGTAGTCAGCTGATCGGGGAAAGGCACCAATAGTACAGGAGAGCATCCATATGGAGGTGCAGTCACTATTATGTGATGATGACATCATATTTTCTACAAACCCTGTGGATATGATGAGGAAGGCCCAAAAAAAATTCAATGAAGAAATCCTTAAGTTGGTACTCATAGTGCCTCAAACAGATGAGATAAGAGAAAAGGTTAAAATATTGTCTGAGAGAGCACAAAACTTGCGAATAAGCTATCATGAGATCTTTAATTATAACATAAATTCATTCATGGTTTTATGTTTTGTACTCTTCTATATCATGAACTAAATATGTGCTGTTTTTATAGGATTATTTGCATCCTCATCATGTTGTTGGCCATGATCAAGGTACTGCAAGTGTTTCCCAGGAAGTAGGGGTCAGTACAAGTGTCAATCTTGATATTCCTATGCATACAACACATCATCCGACCCCATAATCCATGCCTATATTGTCGAATGAAATGTCAGCAACACATACCGTGTAGGCATTCAGTAGTGCACCATCTGGCAGTGAACACATGCAACTACATGTGACAGTACCTCTGAATACAAAGGCCACTAGTACAGGTGATGTTTTAGCAGCATTTCTTGGATCTTCCCATATTACTAGTATGGGAACATTGCCGATCACATTTGTGGTGACCAAGGATTTCCTTCCCATAAAGATAGAGAAGGTCCCAGGTACTTTAAAATGTTTTAATTATTATTATATATAATCCAATTGAAATTTACTTATTGATCACTCTTTATAGACTAATGATCCCATGATCATTTTGTAGGAAATGGTGTTTTTTATAAACATCTAAGTGATCTTACATTGGAGCTCTTCGGGCCCACCATACGTACACGGTGGAATGCCTAAAATCAAGATTTAAAAGATGAGCTCATTAACCGTTTAGTTGTGTTGTTCGGTGATAAAACATTCAACTGAACCGAGGTCCTTAAGAAATTTGGTACCTATCTAAAGTATGTGAGGGACCAATATAGATCACATTTAAAAAAGAACAGAAAGTACGAGCATCCCCCATGATTCTAGAGAGGGAGTGGAAGGACTTGGTGTCGGATGGAAAGGAGAAGGCTGAAAAAAAAAAGGAAAGACACCACCAGGCCAAGGAAGGTATGTGATACTATCAACAATTTAATTATATATTGATTACTCTTTCTTTTTACATAATCTAATGTATTTAAAAATTTTCATAGGGTGTCTGACACATCGAAGGCAACAAAGGAAAGACTAGAAAAACAAGGGCAGCACAAACTTGGCTCTGGTGGTTATATGAAATTACCCGCATGATTTGTAAGTATCAATAAATGAAATATTGCATCCAAATAATAAATTGCAAATAATTTTGGTTTTATCACACCATAGAAGCAAAATTCTTGATCGCATTCAAAAATGCAGGGTTGTGATTTCAACAGAGTGCCCACAGAAGAGGACCTGAAGATTGCCTTCCACCAAGGCTATGGAGCTTTGACTGAACACCTAAGAGTCTTGAATGGGTAAACACAATCTTCCATTGCATCCAACATGCAGGTGAATAAACTCAATAAAGTTTATTTCAAATTGAATACTTGTGCAATCTATTCAATATTAATTTCCACCATAATAATGTGCCTACTTGTTTTACACAGATAAGCAATGATAATACTGCACATAACATTGGAATGCAGCCTAGTGAGGGTGGAGCACAACCTACAGATGAAGGCCATGGTGTGCATCCCGGTACTGGATGTATTCATGTGCTATACAAAACACAATATAGATTAATACAATTAAACATCTTTAACTGCATTTGGTGTATTAATCAATGTAACTTTTTGTGTTTCAACTTTAGAGCATGTAGAGCATGATCAGGCTAGACAAGATCAGGAACATGATGTGGCTCCATTAGGTAAAAATTACCACTCTAATGTTCTTTTAAACATATTTAATTGCAATTGGTGTATTAATTAATGTAATCTTTCATGTTTCAACTCCAGATCAAGATTTAGAGGGTGTTCAGCATGTTGAGCATGAGGCTATAAGACAATATCAGGAACATGATGTGGCCCAATCAAGTAAAGAGCACCACTCTGATGTTATTTTAATTAATGAAATATGTGTAACAATAATAATAAAACATATCAATTTAACATTTCTTTGCTATTGCAACAAACCCCCCCTTGCACCAGCGTCCACGTTGTGAGTACATGACTAGGCATACATTAAGATCACGAGCAAAACTTAAAACAATTGAAGGGGGGACAAATAATTTTGAAAATGATACTCCACTTCATATTTTTTTAGCTGCAAAAAAGAAACAAAAAAAGAAGTGATTGTAATCATATTATGACAACCATATTTTTGATAATATGTAAAAATAAAAAAATGAATGTTATATGTTATTAATGGATGAATGAATGAATGTGAATATTTTAATGAATGAATGTTATATTTAATGAATGGATGTTATATGTTATTAATGCAGAATGAATGAATGAATGTTATATGTTATTAATGGATGAATGAATGATTAATGTTATATGATCGGGTACGGAGAATTGAGAGTGATGTGAGGGGAGGGGGGGGGAGGGGCCAAATGAGCTTCCACCTTCACGTGGTTGGCCCTGTTAACTAGAGAATATTAAACTATTCTCAAAACAAAGAGAAGCTCAATAAGGTAAGTAATGCATTTTTCAATATAAGAAATGCATCGTTTGAAGCATCAAATCAATATGCAAAGATGAAAGAAAGTGCTAAATTATCACTATGAACATTGTGTTGTGTGTGGATTTGGTTTCAAAGCTCTATTTTTTATTTTTATTTTAGTGGTCTCTAAAATTTGATTTTTGTGCATAACAGGTTAGCGGAAAATTTGACAGCTCTGAAGGGTTTAGAGGCTCGATTGAGATAGATACATGAATATTTGGATCTTGTTGTTGATGGGAGGCTTCCACTTAACCATGAAATATTGTACCATCTGTAGGTATGCTAAAATATCTCTACTTACATTCATTCAACTTACTATAATATAATATCTGACAAAAATCTCCTTTTCATTATACTTAGATGGATTTTCATGCCCTGTTCCAAAGCACATGTTTTAAAACAGGCAAGAAGGATGTTGGCAAGGGTTAAGGAATTTTTCTTTACACCTACCAATTGTATAGTTTACGTTGTTCATCCAGTATATTGCCAATGCGTTTCACAATTGTTGGAATCATATACTATAATTACAGAACTAGTAAAATTAAAATATGTAAGTTTCAAATATGGCATTACATATCTTTCTATGAATTTTTGAAAGAAAATATCAAAATGGAGAAGTATTAACAAAATAATCTGCATAATTTCTAAGAGATTGGGGAATTTTTTTGCAGAGTTATCTTGAATATATTTAAGACAAAAGTAGCTAATAGAGATTGAAGCAGAATATCAGTAGTCTAAAATCACCAGTCAACACATCTTAGTAGTATCTCAATTCAAGAGAACTAGGTCCACTATACATTAGCCAGTAAAACAAATAAAATCAATTCATAAGATTATTTTGTTCTAATAGGGTTGACTAGTTGCTTCTTTCTTTTTTATTGTTAGGAAGTCATCAATATACACTTGGTTTTCTCGCATTCTCTTGCCTCGTGGCCAGAGAGTTTCTACAAAAGGCATCAAAGTAACCTTCAAGATTGACAATGGCACTAAGTACAAGGTCAGTATAACTTAATGCTAATTGGGTATGATTTTATTTGTTCAAGACCAATTTAGATTCATTTTCTACTCACACTACTTTTATTTACATTTATGTTTTGCTAATATCCATTTTCCTTTACATTCATATTCTTCTATACATATTGTGTTTACAATAATGTTTTCCTTAATTTAATCTAGGGGAGAGGACCCAGTACTTGAGAAACTTTCAATGTCATGTTGTTAGGATTTACTTTGAAGCTAATCCAAAGTTTTTCATTATTGCTCAAGGCCATATTGCAGTGCTTTCTCTAGGAAGCCCACATGATCCCCATTACGTATCTTCTTTTTGTAGTCTCTAAATTTCTTAGAAGAAATCAACAACTAGTTTGTCTAAATGTGGCTCCTTGTTTACACATTAATATCTCTTTTTCCAGCAATGGATGAAAGTGGATTCACGGGGTCTTAAAGAGAAGGCTCTCAAACATGGAGATCAAGAGTGGGACTAGGTAAAACCATTCATAATCATGCTCATATTGTTTTATTGACTGTCTAAGAGTTAAGTATCCAAGATAACATTCTGTATTTTTCTATTGAATTTCCAGAGTGAGAATAATTTTGGGTTTGCAATCCTATTTTTTAGTACACTAGCTAAGTATCCAAGACGCACTATAGGTACTCTTTCTCACCAAATTGCTCATTTTCCACAAATTTAGATTCTAGTGTGCAGTTTAATATTCACTAGTTTGATTTTTTCTTTTTTAGAAAAATTAGAATCCAATTCGTAGGTTGTGCTTGTTGTCCATGACAGTCCCCTTGATCTCATGACTCATCATAGGTTTTATATTTTCTCCAATTGTTGATCAACATCAAATATGGCCATCATAATATCATCCATAGCTTCCATATTCTACAATTATTCATTGCTCATTTCTCATACATAGTAACCAAATAATGCAAGCCTAGAGCTTGGACTACAAATGTATGCAAAAAATGATAAATCCCTACCTCTATATGCCTAATTAAACACAACAATTGACATGTTGTTTGATATTTTAAACAATCATATGACTATCCTTTTTATACCTTGTAAACACTTACTCAATGCATACAATAATTTATTGAAATGCAAAGTTGAATGGCCTCTTAACTCTTGACACTAATGTCATTGCATTTGTCCAAACAGGGTTAATCATATTGTGATCTAAATTTTCATAATGAAGTCTTCCAATCTATCCTTTATATTTGAGTATTGATGACAATCCATCTTGTCTTTTACTACCCCTATTAAATGCTCATGGTCTTGGCACATCAACTTTCTCTCTTTGATTGACCTGTCCTTACGTCCTGTCATTATCCCTATGGATGCACTTTGGAGCCTCCTACTACTTTTAAATATCACCCAAAGTCACCCGATAAGTATTTTGATCCATTTTTATCTTCATCGACAAGAGATCATATATCGCTAGAATATTATGCAGTTTCCCCGATGTGGTGAGTCTCCTCGATGATTATTCTTTCGATCTCAACTATGTCACCAAGATTCCTGCCGATGTAATCTTATCGGTGTCACATAGTGGGTCGGGTAGACATTCAGAACTTACTCCAATGTTATATGTCTTTCCGATATGCTTCCCTTGTGCTTCATCGATGAGACAAGATGAGTATCTCACCGATGAAAATTCATCATTGAGACTACAGGCCAGTCCTCCCGATATATCTTCTCAGGAAATTTTGATCACTATACCAGTCTTGATCTTTCACTAATATGCCTACATTTGAACAAATAGCTTTTTTTTTTTTTAAATTGTATTGTTTCGTCGAATTTTTGACGGACCTCCAAAAGCGTCTGACGAATTTGCAATATATCCCACGAACTTTCATCATAATGACTTGCCTATTTCATCGTGCGTTCGATGAACTTCTGTCATTATTTCGATATGTACTATGTCGCCAAGACTCCTAGTGATGTAATCTTATCAGCATCACATAGCGGGTCTGGTAGACTTTCAGAACTTACTCCAATGGTATATGTCTTGTTGATATGCTTCCCTCATGCTTCGTCGATGAGAAAAGATGTGTATCTCGCCGATGAACCGTCATCATTGAGACCACAATCCAGTCCTCCTGATATATCCTCTTAGACAATTTTGATCATTGTAATAGTCTTGATCTTTCACTGACATGCCTGCATTTCAACGAATAGTTTTTTTTTTTTAAATTGCATTGTTCCGTTGCATTTGCGACAAACCTTGAAAAGCGTCTGACAGATTCGCAATGTATCTGACAAACTTTTTTTGTAATGAGTTTCCCATTTCCTCACGAGTTCGACGAACTTCTGTCACTATTTCAATCTAAAGTATGTCGCCAAGACTCTTGCTGATGTATGCTTATCGGCATCAGATAACGGGTCAAGTAGACATTCAGAACTTACTCCGATGGTATATGTCTTGCCGATATGCTTCCCTTGGGCTTCGTCGATGAGACAAGATGTGTATCTCATCGATGAAACTTTATCACTGAGACCAAAGTCCATTCATCCCGATATATCTTTTCAGGCAATTTTAATCGTTGTCACAGTCTTGATCTCTCACCGATATTTGCAATACGTCAAAACTTTCATCATAATGGCGATGAACTTCTATTTTTGATCCGATGTCTTGGCAAAGGTATGTCACCTATCCTCTGTGTGTTGTGCATCGTTAGATCAACAAAACTGTCATCGTGGTTTCGACGAACATATGTCACTGCTCTGACACTTCAACTCAGGTATGTCGCTCGTGCTCCGACCACTGCTCGTCGCTCAATCGACGAAGTGGGTGTTGCGGTTCCAATGAGCTTGTTTCGTGAGTGTGACATTTTATAATATGTCAGAATATAGACAAAAATTGAGCGACGATGATGATTTTTGCAATTCATCGGTCGGTTGACAAAATAGCGTCAAAAGTCTGACGAATGACCATCGAAAATTGAAGTCAAATTCAATAGTGGGAGTAGGCTAGTTTTGGGCTGTGTAAGGTGTGTGCATGTTGTTTTGTGTAGGGGAAAACAAGAATCCATCTTTTGGTTGATTTCCTCTCAAGAAATACAGAAGTTGACTCCTTGTGCAAAATGATGTTATGACTACAAGAATTAAAGAGCTTGATGGATTAGTGGTTTGTGAATGTGTATTTGGTTTATTTCAATCAATAACATGTTGATTATAGTGTCTTGGATGTCTGGATAAAGTTTGGTAGTTACCTTCCACGATTTTTTGTTATTTTTCCAAGTAAGTTGCAGCATTGAGTTCTTGAATTAGTGAATCATGAACAAATCGAATGGTTCTGAGTTTCTACTTAGGTTTATGCTATGTTACAATCAATGTTATGATGGTTAATCTATTTTGTGGAAATATGAAATCAAGTGAAATTGATGGATTTTGATGAAAAGATGACTGAGTTTGTTGGTTGATCTTCTTCAATTTAAGTTAGGGTCAAAAGTACCCTTGATGATTTGTGGATCCTGGTAGATTCTTTGCATTAGGTTTAAAAATGTAATTGGCAAGTGTATATAATTGTGTAATTTAAAATGTGCATTGACAAGCTAAGGTTATAATGACAATTAAATAATGATCAACATGGAATATGTAAAATAACAAAAATGAAAGCAAGCCATAATAGAATGAAAGAAAATGTGTAAAGACTTCACATACCTAAAAAATCATACTTTCAAATGGATGAGTTCAACCCAATTATGTATCCTTAGCTTCTTCTTTATTCAAACTCCTCAAAAATTTGACTTTTTGAAAAGCTAGTTCCCCTCCAAACTTCAATTGTATATCATTTTTCAATGGAATTCAAACTTGAATTGATATTATATGTCTTTCAACCTGAAAAATCTACTATTTCATGCAAAGGTGGTAGAAAGATCATGGAAAAGGTGGTGGAATGTGAAAAACATGATTGCACACTTCACAACATCATCAAAAAGCTACTTTTTGTCGGAGCACGCGCAAAACCAGAAGAATATGCATAATGTGAGCCTTGAGATCATGAGTATATTGAGTTTTTTTACCATTTTTAGTAGAAGACAAAACACGCTCGCATTATAATGCACTCGCATTATAACTCAAGTGTGTTTTGTCTTCCACTAAAAATGGTCGTATCTCTACTTCTTCAAAACTTTCTCGTGTTATATGAAATATGGATTTTTTAATAGATTCCTTTTCTCCCTCTTTGTCTATACCCTCTATCCTAATTCTATATCTCTTCCTTTGAACCTTATAGTATAGGAAATAGAGGTGAGTGTGTGTGTGAGAGAGAGAGAGAGAGGGGTAGAGGGAGAGGAGAGATATATAGTAGAGAGGGAGGTAGGATTGAGGGTTTTAGGGTTTAAGGGGTCAGGGTTAAGGGTAGAGGGAGTATGGTTGAGAGAAAGAGAGAGTGGGAGAGAGGGAGAAAGAGAGAGTGGGAGAGAGAGAGAGAGAGGGAGAGAGGGAGATGGGGAGAGGGAGAGGGAGAGAGTGGGAGAGAAGAGGTAGAGGGTTAGAGTTAAGAGAGGGAGATGAGAGGAGAAAGAGGGAGGCAGAGGAGGGAGAGAGGGAGGGGGGAGAGGGAGAGTGGGAGAAAGAGATAGTGGGAGAGATGGAGATAGAGAGGTATGGAGAGAGGGGGAGAGTGGGATAAAGAGAGAGTGGGAGAGTGGGAGAAAGAC
>CM021100.1:650204879-650281629 GCA_007115665.2 Sequoiadendron giganteum
GACTTAGAAGGAGAGGGAGGAGAGAAAGAGGAGGAGAGAGTGGGAGAGAAGGAGGGAGAGGAGAGTGGAGAAAGAGATAGGAGAGATGGAGATAGAGAGGGAGGTAGAGAGGGGGAGAGTGGGAGAAAGAGAGAGTGGGAGAGGGGGATAGGGGGAGAGTGGGAGAAAGGGAGAGTGGGAGAGAGGGAGAGTAGGAGGGAGAGGGAGAGTGGGAGAGAGATAAAGGGTAGAGGGTTAAGAGTTAAGGGTTTAAGGGTTAAGGGTTTAAAGGGTTTAGGGTTAAGGGTTTAAAGGGTTGAGGGTTAAGGGTTAATGATAAAGTGGAGAGAGAGAGAGAGGTAGCGGGAGAGAGATAGAGGGTAGAGGGTTAAGAGCTAAGGGTTTAAGGGTGAAGGGTTTAAAGGGTTAAGGGTTAAGGGTTAAGGATAGAGGGGAGAGAGGGAGGGAGTGGGAGAGAGATATAGGGTAGAGAGTTTAAATGGTTAAGGGTTAAGGATAGAGGGGAGAGAGAGAGGGAGTGGGAGAGAGATAGAGGGTTAAGAGTTAAGGGTATAAGGGTTAACGGTATAAAGGGTTAAGGGTTAAGGGTTTAAAGGGTTAAGGTTTAAGGATAGAGGGGAGAGAGATAGGAGTGAGAGAGAGGGAGAGAGAGTTATAGGGTAGAGGGTTAAGAGTTAAGGGTTTAAGGGTTAAGGGTTTAAAGGGTTAAGGGTTAAGGGTTACGAATAGAGGTGAGAGAGAGAGGGAGTGGTAGAGATATAGAGGGTAGAGGGTTTAAAGGGTTAAGGGTTAAGGATAAAGGGGAGAGAGATGGAGTGGGAGAGAGATAGAGGGTATAGGGTTTAAAGGGTTAAGGGTTAAGGATAGAGGGGAGAGAGAGAGGGAGTGGGAGACAAATAGAGGGTAGAGGGTTAAGAGTTAAGGGTTTAAGGGTTAAGGGTTAAGGATAGAGGGGAGAGAGAGAGGTAGTAGGAGAGAGATAAAGAGTATATGGTTAAGAGTTAAGGGTTTAAGGGTGAAATGTTTAAAGGGTTAAGGGTTAAGGGATTAAGGGTTATGGGTTTAAATGGTTAAGCTTTAAAGATAGAGGGGAGAGAGATACCCTCTTAATCCCTCAACCCTTAAGCTAGAACCCTTAAACCCTAATCTATCAACCCCTATAACCTCTTAATCACTCAACCTTCAACCCACAACCCATAAACCCTAATCCCTCAACCCCTATACCCTCTTAATCCCTCAACCCTCAACCCTTAAACAATAATCCCTCAACCCTCAATCCTCAACACTTAAACCTGTATACCCTCTTAATCCCTCAAACCTCAACCCTCAACCTTTAAACCCTAATCCCTCAACCCCTATACCCTCTTAATCCCTCAACCCCTATACCCTATTAATCCCTCAACCCTCAACCCTTAAACCCTAAACCATAATCCCTCAACCCCTATACCCTCTTAATCCCTCAAACCTCAACCCTTAAACCCTAATCCCTCAACCCTTAAAACCTAATCCCTCAACCCCTATAACCTCTTAATCCCTCAAACCTCAACCCTTAACCCTTAAACCCTAATCCCTCAACCCTTATACCCTCTTAATCCCTCAACCCTCAACCTTTAAACCCTTATCCCTCAAACCCTATACCTCTCAATCCCTCAACCCTCAACCCTCAACCCTTAAACCATAATCCCTTAACCCCTATAACCTCTTAATCCCTCAACCCTCAAACCTCAACCCTCAACCCTAAAACCCTGATCCCTCAACCCCTATACCCTCTTAATCCCTCAACCCCTATACCCTTCTAATCCCTCAACCCTCAACCCTCAAACCCTAATCCCTCAACCCCTATACCCTCTTAATCCCTCAACCCTTAAAACCTAATCCCTCAACCCCTATACCCTCTTAATCCCTCAAACCGTTAAACCCTAATCCCTCGACCCCTATACCCTCTTAATCCCTCAACCCTCAACCCTTAAACCCTAATCCCTCAACCCCTATACCCTCTTAATCCCTCAACCCTCAACCCTTAAACCCTAATCCCTCAACTTTTATACCCTCAACCCTCAACCCTCAACCCTCAACCCTAATCCCTCAACCCTCAACCCTCAACCCCTATACCCTCTGAATCCATCAACCCTTAAACCCTAATCCCTCAACCCCTATACCATCTTAATCCCTCAACCCTCAACCCTCAACCTTTAAACCCTAATCCCTCAACACCTATAACCTCTTAATCCCTCAACCCTCAACCCTTAAATCATAATCCCTCAACTCCTATACCCTTTTAATCCCTCAAACCTCAAGCCTCAAGCCTTAATCCCTAATCCCTCAACCGCTATAACCTCTCAATCCCTCAACCCACAACAATCAACTTGTTGGAACTATTAAAATTTGATGATTTTGTGCATACCTTTCATCCCCCTGAGTCTCCATGTGAGGTTTACCTTTTCCACATTTCCCCATTTTCAAGATGCTTTACCCAAATTCTGCCCATATTGCCCCATAGAATCCATCGGGTCTTGCATAATTCACATCATGGTCTATGTCTCACTAATCCATTTTGCCTGTTTTGGCTTGCATGAGTCTGTATTGCCTATCGGCAAGACTCATCCGGTGTCTTTGCGAATAGATTTTATCTGCAGGTGGTTGTCGGTATAGCTTTCACAGGGTTTCAGCGACAAGAAGATGCATATTTCGGAAAGAGTTTGGGCGTCGTTGTAATGTCACGCCGAAATTGTTTTGTCTTACCGATTGGTCAAAGTGGGTTTTTATCGGTGTAAGATTTTGTTTCTGCATAACATCTTGGCAAGCTCTCGTGGTCTCACCAACAATCACATTGAATGTCCTTTTCGGCCAGACCAGGGGTATTCGGTATAAGTCATAACAATTTCCATTTGTTTCACCGTCCGGTATTTGGCAATGCATCGGCGTGAGTTTTTTCTTTCGTGAAAGGTCTTAGTGTTATCATCTTGTCACACCGACTGGCATTTAAGGGATACATTTTGGTATGAGTTGGGGCTTTCGATAGATCATCTTGGTGAGTTCAATGTGTCTCGCCAAATTTGCGTATGAAGACTCCATTGCAGGACTTAACGAATCAGAAGTATATCTTTTGGTTGTGGTGTAACATGCGAGGTGTTATGGCGACTTACAGGTGGTGGGGGCCATTCGATGTAACTTGGAGAATTCTATGTGACGTCTCCTCGAATTTGATGGTCACGACGAATGTGAAGCAGGGGAACACTGGCAGGGAGTGATAAGTGATACAATTGCCTTCGGCATACCTTCAGGCTTGTCTTGGTGACTGGTTCACTGGCGAATAAAAGAAAAATTCAAACGTTGTAGGCCGACATGTGAGATTTTCTACAATACTGTTGCTTGCCAGCTTGATTGGAGCCTGAATTTGGTGTTGGGCCGACATGAATTTGAAACGATATGATTTCTAATGCTAGTGTATATATATGCACCCCAATTGTAATTGAAGAGGATGAGATTTTAGGGACGAGGGATATTTTAGAATAGATAGATACAGTAGATTAGGAATGGGCACAATAGAATAAAGTTCTCATTCTAGAGACTATGTGCATGTTTTAAAATGGCGAATTCAATGGGAACCAGCTGGTGTGGAAGGTTATTTCTAGTATCAATTGTGTGTTGAGTTTAATGAAAAAGTATTGTTGAAGCTGTCTCCAATTTGATTCTTTCTGGTTGTTTAAATTGGCATAACAAGTTTATGTTCAGTTTGTCAATGCACATTTGTTGTATTTGTGTGATTAATTAAAATAGGTTCTCTCAAGTAGAGATTAAATCCTTTTTGTTGATCACAGTAATCAGGGAGATTCATCTGGATTGTTAAAGTAAAGCTTAGTAGTCATAATCTTGCATTGTTCATACAAGTTATGAACATATCATATGCCTGCAATTTGATTTTTTACCAAAATAAGTTGCCCACTTCTATTTCATTTGACTCTGCATACCCAACAAGGCACTGGTCTCTGCAATTTCATTATGTGAATTCATTCAGTTTCTTTATATCAATTAATTAATCATTTTAGGTTTTAGATCAGAAGATTGCTGTCAGGTTTGGTTTCATTTGTTCATTGTTGTCTGCCATTGTGGAGAAAGCATTTCAGAAAGTTAATCACAAAATAAGTCTGCTCAATTCAAAAAGATATACTCGCCAAGGTTTGGCAGCACCTAAAGAGTAGAAGGTTGAGTTCTCTTAACCTTGTCTATTACCCTGAAGCATATCAAGAGATTGGCACCCTCTTGAGGCATCTTGCCTACATTTTTGAGAGCTAACAAATTGGCGACTCTACTGGGGAATATATCAGAAAATTTGGTTGAAGACCATCAAATAGAGTCAGTGTAGAAAATTTGTAATTTTAGAAGTCTCAGAAAGAGTGATTCTGCTGGGGAAAAGATCCAAAATAATGGTTTTCCTACTTTTGGAAAAGTAGGTGGTGGCTCTGAAAGAATTTTTGCAGCTGTTCAAACATGAATGGAGGAGGATCTTGGTTCAGGGGAGGTCATGTTGGAGCTCCTCATGGTCAGCAGTATGTGCCATATCATCATACACAACACTATGATCTGATGTACTAGCATCAGTACCCACCTAATGCCCCCCCTCATCAATATACAACAATGATCAAACAATTTGATTTGTCAAGGATTCAATTATCCCCTTTTCCAATAGATGGCAATTGGAGAGATCTTGTTCCAAAATTTACAGGAAGTGATGCAATCAATGTTGAAGAGCCTTTTAGAAGTTTCAATGCTTTTATCTAGGATTTGGATGTGCCATATGAGGATTTACACATGAGGCTATTCATGATATCACTTATTGAAGACGCTAGGGATTGGTTCAATAGCTTTCCAACAGTCTCTATTGATTCTCTCCAAGGATTTCATGATCAATTCCTTGAGCAATTTGGGAATCTAAGTGCACCATATGCTACTCTTCATGAATTCATACACATTCAGAAAGATCAAAGTGATATAGTCTATGATTTTAATTGGAGATTCAATAAGTTGCAGAATAAAATGCCTCCTGGATCAAAGTTGCCAGATTTTGTAGCATTGAGTATTTATTTGAATGCTTTTGATTCTAAGGTAGGGTATGAATTGAGAAATAAATTCCCAAGAGACTTAGCTGAAGCCTAGAAGACGACACAAACAATTGAAAACAATAGGAGGGCTGCAGGGATAATGGATAAAAGAAACAATCCTAAGTCTCCTCAACAAATCAATAGTTACTAGTACAGACAAGACAACACATACAAAAATGAAGGGCCAAAGTTGCAAGACATGAATTATAATACAAACGGGAAAAATGGGAAACCTATAATAGCTAGGCCTATAAACAAAGAGGCTCCTGATCCATTGACAAAGAGGGGAACCTATATGGTAAGTAACAATTATTTTTGTGGAGTTTGTAATATGCCACATTCCCCAGATTACTGTGTTGTAGTCCAGAGAATGCAAGAAGAGGGAATGTTGATGGGAAACAATAGAGAAGATCACACAGTATATTTGACTTCAAATACTTTTCACCATGTTGTGGAGAGGTATTCATCTTCAGAGGATGAAGGTTATCAACATGATGTTTCAAATTAGAAATACAATGTTCATATGCCTGAACAGCAGGTCCTTTCTGACTCTGAAGAAGATTATACAGGGCCACATTTTGTTGAGGTACCTGCTCAATACAACATGAAGAGACTTACTGAAGAAGAGATAGAGATACTAATTGTTGCTGATCAGGAGGAAGAGAATGAAGGAGAGACATCAGAGCAAAAGAAAAGGATTGAGGCAGAAGGCCCCTCTTTTAACTTCATACGGGCGTTGTCCTAGGAAATAAGGTATGAGAACACTATCAATGTTGAATCCAATTGTTGTATTTCTGATGAGTATAGAGAAGTTGATCAGATGATGCATCCAATAGAATATAAGACATGTGCAAATCAAGATGATTCATGTGATAGCTTGCATGAGGAAGATGAAGGTACAAGAGATTTCTCTTGCATCACAAATTGTGACAGGGAAAGCAGTGCATGTTGTGAAGAATCCAGTGAATATTTTGATTCTGATGAACCAAAGGATTTTGATCTACAATCAAGGGATTCTTCTACCTATTATGATGATAGAATTGATGATGATGAGGTTTGTACATTTGAAAGTGATTTCCAAACTTTTTCAAACCCATTGTATGACGAAGAGTTAAATGAAGATCAGATGATATTTTGTGGAGGTGTCCCCATGAATGAACTTCAAGAATTTTCAAACCCACTTTATGAAAGAGAGGAGATAATTTCAGACAAGAAAAATGATGGAATAAATGACTGCGCTAATGATGTTTTTGATTTCCCATTCTCTGATGGTCTTGGATTTCTTCTTGATGATGAATAAGGTGAAGAGTGTAATTGTAGTGATGAAAATGTTGAGACTTGTTCACTTGTCAGTGAATAGATTTCATATTTGTTAATTTCTAAATACCAGGGATGTGCTCATGAAGGTGATCTTGAGGTTTTGTGTCCATCTTACAATTATTTTGACAGTGAAAGATCTTTGTGTAAAGATTTTTATGACTCCCAATGCATTTCTTGGAGTGTTAATGAAACTTTGGGTGTTGATCAAAAGTCGGTATTCATTCAAAATGAGATATGTGATTTTGAAATTTTTAACTCATGTGGAGAAGACATTTGTTTGCATATCATGGATGATGGTGATTCAGCTTTGATTGGTTTGTATACGCTTGATATTGATGATGTGAGTCATGATCATGTGTTGTATCCAAATGGTAGTATCAAAGAGGTGCAAAAAGTTTCAGATTTGTTTGCCTCAAACAACAATGATATGACAAAGTTTTTTGTTTTTCAAGGGAAGCACTTTGATTGTGAAATTTTTATACAACTGGGAGATTGTTTCATAATACATAATAGTGAAAGAGATAATACAAAATTTTGCATTAAATATGTATGCATTTTGTATGCTGGCAGAGTTTTGTCTGATGATGGAGAATATAAACTATTGAATACTGTAGGGATTTTGGGCCAAGTTGAGCATAGTGATTCTCTAAAAACTTTTAGTAACAAGAAGGATTGGATCTGTGTCTTCAAGAGAAATTTGATGAACTCAAAACAAAACCAGGTATTTGACAGGGGAAAGTATGCTTTGAGTTTCAGATTGTAACAGCTCAAGATAGGAGAAATTAAAACACAGAGGATTAAGGGTTGCCAGTGCATGGAGAACTCTTGCTTGTCCTCTTTAAAATTATTTTCCATGCATAGTAGTTTAGGGTTTTGATTCACCTCCATCTTGCATTCTTTCCACCTTGCTATTTGTCCATTTCCATTTCTGCTCATTTTATGTTTGGTCTGGTCTACTCACCCAAAGATTCTGGATCCTTGCAATGATCTCACTATCATTCATCCCCAGACGGAGCCACTATTGGAACTATTAAAATTTGATGATTTTGTGCATACCTTTCATCCCCCTGAGTCTCCATGTGAGGTTTACCTTTGCCACATTTCCCCATTTTCAAGATGCTTTACCCACATTCTGCCCATATTTCCCCATAGAATCCATCGGGTCTTGCATAATTCGCATCGTGGTCTATGTCTCACTAATCCTTTTTGCCTGTTTCGGCTTGCATGAGTCTATATTGCCTATCGGCAAGACTCATCCGGTGTCTTTGCGAATAGATTTTATCTGTAGGTGGTTGTCGGCATAGCTTTCACAGGGTTTCGGCGACAAGAATATGCATATTTTGGAGAGTTTGCGCATTATTGTAATGTCACGCCGAAATTGTTTTGTCTTACCGATTGGTCAAAGTGGGTTTTTATTGATGTAAGATTTTGTTTTTGCATAACATCTTGGCAAGCTCTCGTGGTCTCACTAACAATCACATTGAATTTCCTTTTCGACTAGACTAGGGGTATTTAGTATAAGTCATAACGATTTCCATTTGTTTCACCGTCCGATATTTGGTAGTACATCGACGTGAGTTTTTTCTTTCATGAAAGGTCTTAGCATTATCATCTTGTCACACTGACCAGCATTTAAGGGATACATTTCAGTATGAGTTGGGGCTTTTGATAGATCATCTTGGCGAGTTCAATGTGTCTCGCCAACTTTGCGTATGAAGACTCCATTGCAGGACTTAATGAATCAGAAGTATATCTTTTGGCTACGGTGTAACATGCGAGGTGTTATGGCGACTTACAGGTGGTGGGGGCCATTTGATGTAACTTGGAGAATTCTATGTGACATCTCCCCGAATTTGATGGTCACGACGAATGTGAAGCAGGGGAACACTGGCAGGGAGAGATAAGCGATACAATTGCCTTCGACATACCTTCAGGCTTGTCTTGGCGACTGGTTCACTGGCAAATAAAAGCAAAATTCAAACATTGTAGGCCGACATGTGAGATTTTCTACAATACCATTGCTTGCCAACTTGATTGGAGCCCGAATTTGGTGTTGGGCCGACATGAATTTGAAACGATATGATTTCTAATGCTGGTGTATATATATGCACCCCAGTTGTAATTGAAGAGGATGAGATTTTAGGGACGAGGGAGATTTTAGAATAGATAGATACAGTAGATTAGGAATGGGCACAATAGAATAAAGTTCTCATTCTAGAGACTATGTGCATGTTTTAAAATGGCGAATTCAATGGGAACCAGCTGGTGTGGCAGGTTATTTCTGGTATCAATTGTGTGTTGAGTTTAATGAAAAAGTATTGTTGAAGCTGTCTCCAATTTGATTCTTTCTGGTTGTTTAAATTGGCATAACAATTTTATGTTCAGTTTGTCAATGCACATTTGTTGTATTTGTGTGATTAATTAGAACTGGTTCTCTCAAGTAGAGATTAAATCCCTTTTGTTGATCACAGTAATCAGGGAGATTCATCTAGATTGTTAAATTAGAGCTTAGTAGTCATAATCTTGCATTGTTCATACAAGTTATGAACATATCATATGCCTACAATTTGATTTTCTGCCAAAATAAGTTTCCCACTTCTATTTCATTTGACTCTGCATACCCAACAAGGCACTGGTCTCTGCAATTTCATTATTTGAATTCATTCAGTTTCTTTATATCAATTAATTAAGCATTTTAGGTTTTAGATCAGAAGATTGCTATCAGGATTGGTTTCATTTGTTCATTGTTGTCTACCATTGTGGACAAAGCATTTCAAAAAGTTAATCACAAAATAAGTCTACTAAATTCAAAAAGGTATACCCACCAAGGTTTGGCAGCACCTAAAGAGTAGAAGGTTGAGTTCTCTTAACCTTGTTTGTTACCCTGAAGCATATCAAGAGATTGGCACCCTCTTGAGGCATCTTGCCTATGTTTTTGAGAGCTAACACAACCCTCAACCCTTAAACTCTAATCCCTCAACCCCTATATCCTCTACCCTATACATTGGACCCTCAACCCTAATTCCCTAACCTTATACCCTCAATCCTATACCCTCAACCTTAAAACCTCAAACCTTAAACCCTCTACCCTCTACCCTCTACCCTATAACCTCTTAATCCCTCAACCCTTAAACCCTCTACCCTCTACCCTCTACCGTCAAACCTAATCCGCCAACCCTTAAACCCTTAAATCCACTTAGTAAACTCTCTACCCTAATCCATCAACCCTCTTGATCCTTAATCCCTCAACCCTTAAACACTCAACCCTAAACCCTCAACCCTCAATCCTCAACCGTTAAATCCTAAATGCTTAAACCCTCTACCCTCTACCCTCTACCCTCTACCCTCTACCCTCTACCCTTAACCCTTTACCCTTAACCCTCAACCCTCAACCCTTAACCCAATACCTTCTACCTTAAACCCTAATCCCTCAACCCTTACACCCTTACACCCTTAAATCCAAGAAAACTCTCTACCCTAATCCCTAAACCCTCAACCCTTAATCCCTCAACCCTTAAACCCTCAATCCTCTACCCTCAAACCCTTAAACCCTAATCCCTCAACCCCTATAACCTTTACCCTATACATTGGACCCTCAACCCTCAACCCTTAACCCTCAACTGTTAAACCCTAAACCCTTAAACCCTCTACCCTCTACCCTCTACCCTCTACCCTCTACCCTATACATTAAACCCTCAACCCTCAACCCTCAATTCTCAACCCTCAAATCTTAATCCCTCAACCGTCAATCCCTAAACCCTAAACCCTCAACCCCTATACCCTCTACCCTTTACATTGGACCTTGAACCTAATCCTTCAACCATATACCCTCAAACCTATACCCTAAACCCTCTACCCTAAACGCTAAAGCCTTAACCCTAAACCCTTCGACCCTAAACCCTTCAACCTTCTAACCTATACCCTCAACCCAATACCCTCTACCATCTACCCTATTCCCTCAACCCTCAACCCTTAAACCCTAATACCCTAGAAACCATCAATACTATAGGTCTTCCACCCTAATCCCTCAACCCTATACCCTCAACCCCTATCAATTTCTCTCTATCTATACATCTTACCTCTCCCTCCCTCCCTCCCTCCTACCATAATTGTCTCTATCTACCCTCTTCCTCTTTCTACATACCTCTCGTTCAATCAATCCCTACCACCGTCTCTCACTCCCTATATCCATCTCTCTCTATGTCCCTCCCACTCTCTCCCACTCCCTCTTTCTCATGTCTCTCCCTCCCACCCCCTCTCTTTCTCAGGTCTCTTCCTCTAGAAACCTACATAGGTAACTCTCTCTTTGTCTCTCTCCCCTCTCTCTATCTATCCCTCCCACCCTACCTAGATAAGTCCCTCTCACTCCACCCCCTCTTTCTCTACTTCTATCAAGTCACACCCTCCCACACCCTCTCCCTCTCTTAGGTTTCTCACTCACACTCCCTCTCACTACCTATCTCTCAAGTCTCTCCCTCTCACCTCCCTCACACTCTCAAGTCTCTCCCTTTGGCACCCTACCTACCTAACTTTGTCTTTCTCTCAGTCTCTCCCTCTCCCCTCTCTCTCTCTCCCTCCCTCTATCCCTCCCACCCTACCTAGCTAAGTCCCTCTCACTCCAACCTCTTCTCTCCCACTCCCTCTCTCTTAAACTCTCACTTCCATCCCCTCTCCCTCTCTCCAGACTCTCTCTCTCTCTTAAAATACTCCCTCCCTCTAAAGACATATGTAAATACATACATGCATGCATACAAGCATAATACATATGTACATACAATCCTACATCCATACAAGCATACACACATACATGTGTAGATACAATCTTACATACATATAGGCATACATACAATATACATGCATTGATACATACATGCATACATACATACATACAAGCATGCATACATTCATACATACATGATATACAAGCATACATGTACATAAAAACATACAAATATATCAACATACATTCAATAGACTAGAATTTAGCATAAAGGAGGACATAACACGAGTGTGTTATAACCCACTCATGTTATGTCTTAGTTGACATGTTTCCCGCAGAAGCAAAAAACCATCTCAAAACTGAGATATAATGCGAGCGCATTATAATGTGCTCACATTATATCTTTCTTTGGGAAATACCCATGCCTTAGGATTGGTATTTTCCTTGGAATACCAACCCAAAGGCTTGGAGGGCATTCCTAATGACCAGAGACGTGTTTTTACAAATTCTACCATATTTCACATAATCGAGTTCGTGCTCACTGTTAGGATTGCATGGTGTCCAATATCAAACAAATCGAACATCTGGGTAATGTTATGTTCTCTCTTAGCTATCCAATGATGTAATTTTTTTACTTTCTAACAATTTAAAGCCTTCATCCATAATTTATTTTGTTTATATATGTCTCTTTTTTGGGGAAAAGCAGTGTTTGGTATTTTTTTCGTTATAAATTAAGCACTCATTGAAATTTTAAATAAATTACATTTTTAGAAACTAGAATCCATTCTACAATTTTTTATTTTTTTTAAGTTTAATTATTTTCCAAAATTTGTATGGGTAGCATGGCCAAAATTCTATTTTTCAGGAAGTGTCCACTTCAAAAATTAGTAGAAAATTAAATATTCATTAAAAAATTATTAGAAAAATTGTGCATCATCTACATACTATTAGCTAACTTATGACCATTGTGATTTTAAAACTACTAAAAAAAATTTCATCGTACGAGGGTCGTACAAGAGTTGCTATGTTATGTTTTTTTGACGAAAACAACACCAATTTGTGTACATCCCTCTTTTGAACCCCTTAGTCTCAACCATTTTAAAAATAAATTAGTATTTTAGAAAGTAGACTTGGAGAACTTTGATCCTTGTTTTTGTTCCATCAAATTTTTTTGAGTGTAATTATCCTCAATTTCATGTCCAAGGTCAGTATTTCCTAATTTCAAAAAAAAGTTGTCCAATTAAGTCCCCTTTTTGGGAGCCATCTTGGTGCAATTACCCTTGTGTTGTAGATGACTATTAGGATCCATTATTTTATATATCCTTTTGTGTACGTCTATTTTTTATCAATTTACAACATAGTTTGTCTAACACCTGATTTTAAGGCTATGTTGGAGCTTTCATGTGAACTCCCATTTTTCACCCATAATCAACCAGGGTTTGAGAGTTTTCATTTTAGATTGTGTTGCAGTTGACTATAAAGAACCTCTATTTTCTATCAGTTTTCGTGAATGTTGGAATTCCATCAATTTACTGTTGAGTTCATTAAAAACCTTATTTTAGGGCTACGTTGTACCTATGTCATGCAAACTCCCATTTTCACACATAATCAACCATGTTTGGAAAACATTGATTTAGGATTGTGTTGTAGATGATTATTAGGATCCTTCATTTTATATCACCTTTTTTGAACGTTGATTTTCGATCAATTTAAAAACAAGTTCATCTTACACCTAATTTTAAGGCTACGTTGCAGTTGTGTCATTCGAACTCCCATTTTTTCACCCATAATCATCAAGGTTTGGTAAACTGTGATTTTCGATTGTGTTGTAGATAACCATTAAGAAACTTTATTTTCTATCATTTTTCATGAATGTTGGATTTCATCAATTTAATGTCGAGTTCGACGAACACCTGATTTTAAGGCTATGTTGCAACTGTGTCACGCAAAATCTCATTTTTCACCCATAATCAACCATGTTTGGAGAACCTTCATTTAGCATTTGTTGTAGATGACTATTAGAATAGTTTATTTTATATCGCCTTTCATGAATGTTGATTTTCAATCGATTTATAGCCAAGTTCATCTAACATAGGATTTTAAGGCTACGCTGCAGCTGTGTCATGCGAAATCCCATTTTTGACCCATAATCAACCAAGTTTGGGGAACTTTGATTTTAGATTGTGTTAAACATGACTATTTGAAACCTTTATTTTCTATCGATTTTCGTGAATGTTGAATTTCCATTGATTGAATGTTGAGTTCGGAAGAGACTTGATTTATAGGCTACCTTGTAGCTGTGTAATAAAACTCCCATTTTTTACCCATAATCAACCATTTTTGAAGAAATTTGATATAGGATTCTGTTGTAGATGGTTATTAGGATCCTTTATTTTATATCGCCTTTCACAAGCATTGATTTTCAATCCATTTACAACCAAGTTCATCTAACACCTGATTTAGAGGCTACGTCAAAGCTATCTCATAAGAACCCCCTTTTTCACCCATAATCAATTGGGTTTGGAGAACTTTGATTTTAGATTGTGTTGTAGATGACTATTAAGAACCTTTATTTTTAATTGGTTTTCATGAATGTTGAATTTCCATAGATTTAATGTCGGGTTCAGTAAACACCTAAATTTAAGGCTATGTTGTAGTTGAGTTAGGAAAACTCCCATTTTTCACCCATAATCAACCATGTTTGGAGAACTTTGATTTAGGATTGTGTTGTAGATGACTATTAAGATCCTTTATTTTATATCATCTTTCATGAACGTTGGTTTTCGATGGATTTACAGCCATGTTCATCTAACACCTAATTTTAAGGCTACATTGTAATTGTGTCAGGTGAACTCCCATTTTTTACCCATAATCAAATAGGTTTGGAGAACATTGATTTTAGATTGTGTTGTAGATGACTATTAAGAACCTTTATTTTTAATCAATTTTCATGAATCTTAAATTTCCATCGATTAATGTTGAGTTCGGCAATCACTTGATTTTAAGGCTATGTTGCAGCTATGTCACACGAACTCCAATTTTCACCCATAACTAACCATGTTTCAAGAACTTTGATTTAGGATTATGTTTTAGATGACTATAAATATTTTATTTTATATCGCCTTTTGTGAACATTGATTTTGATCGATTTACAACCAAGTTTGTCTAACACTTGATTTAAGGTGACATGGAAGTTGTGTCATGCAAACTCACGTATTTCACCCATAGTCAACCATGTTTGGAGAAATTTGATATAGGATTGTGTTATAGATGACTATAGAATCCTTTATTTTATATCACCTTTTGTGAACATTGATTTTCGATCAAGTTACAACCAAGTTTGTCAAACACCTGAGTTTAAGGCTATGTTGCAATTGTGTCATGCGAACTCCCATTTTTCACCCATAATCAACCAGGTTTGGAGAAGTTTGATTTTATATTATGTTGAAGATGACTATTAAGAACATTTATTTTCTAAAAAAATTCGTGAATGTTCAATTTCCATTGATTTTATGTCTAGTTCAATGAACACCTGATTTAAAGGCTACATTGCATCTGTGTCAAATGAACTCCCATTTTCCACCCATAATCAACCATGTTTGGAGAAATTTTATTTAGGATTGTGTTGTAGATGACTATTACTATCCTTTATTTTAAATCGCCTTTTTTGAACATTGATTTTTGATAGATTTATAGCCAAGTTCATCTAATAACTCATTTTAAGGCTACTTTGCAACTATGTCATTTGAACTCCAATTTTTCTCCCATAATCAACCAAGTTTGGAGAATTTTGATTTCTGATTGTGTTCTAGATGACTATTAAGAACCTTATTTTTAGGTCAATTTTTGTGAATATTGAATTTCCATCGATTTAATGTTGAGTTTGGCAAACACTTGATTTTAAGGTTACATTGTAGTTGTGTCACACAAACTCCCATTTTTAACCAATAATCAAGTATGTTTAAATAAATTTGATTTAGGATTGTGTTTTAGATGAATATTAGAATCCTTCATTTGATATTGTCTTTCTTGAACGTTGATTTTTGATCGATTTACAACCAAGTTCGTCTATCATCATTTTTTAAGGCTATGTTGCAGCTGTGTCATGTGAACTCCCATTTTCACCCATAATCAACTAGGTTTGGAGAACTTTACTTTTAGATTGTGTTCTAGATGACTATTAAGAACCTTTATTTTCTATCAATTTTTGTGAATGTTGAATTTCCATCAATTTAATGTCGAGTTCGGTGAACACTTGATTTTAAGGCTACGTTGCAGCTGTGTCACGTGAACTCCCATTTTTCACTCATAATCAACTAGGTTTGGAGAACTTTGATTTGGGATTGTGTTGTAGATGACTATCAAGATTCTTTATTTTGTATCACCTTTCATGATCATTGATATTCAATCGATTTATAGCCAAGTTCATCTAACACCTGGTTTTAAGGCTACATTGCAACTATTTTATGTGAACTCCCTTTTTTCACCCATAATCACCTAGGTTTGGAGAATTTTGATTTTATATTGTGTTGTAGATGACTATTAAGAATATTTATTTTCTATTGATTTTCATGAATGTTGAATTTCAGTCGATTTAATGTCGAGTTCGGGGAACACTTCATTTTTAGGCTACATTACAGCTGTGTTACATGAACTCCCATTTTTTTCTCATAATCATCCATGTTTGGAGAACTTTGATTTAGGATTGTATTTTAGATTATTATTAACATCCTTTATTTTATACGCATTTCGTGAATGTTGATTTTTGATTGATTTACAACCAAGTCTATCTAACACCTGATTTTAAGGCTATGTTGTAGTTGTGTCATGTGAACTCCCATTTTTCACCCATAATCAACCAGGTTTGGAGAAATTTTATTTTAGATTGTGATTTAGATGACTATTAAGAACCTTTTTTCTATCGATTTTCGTGAATGTTGAATTTCCATTGATTTAATGTCGAGTTTGGTAAACACATGATTTTAAGGCTATGTTGCAGATGTGTCATGTGAAGTCCCATTTTTCACCCAAAATCAACCATGTTTGGAGAGATTTTATATATGGTTGTGTTCTAGACGACTATAACGATCCTTTATTTTATATCGCCTTTTCTGAATGTTGATTTTTGATTGATTTATAATCAAGTTCATCTGACACCTAATTTTAAGGCTGCATTGCAGTTGTGTCATGCGAACTCCCATTTTTCACCCATAATCAACAAGGTTTGGAGAAATTTGATTTTAGATTGTTTTGTAGATGAATATTAAGAACCTTTATTTTCTATCAATTTTTGTGAATGTTTAATTTCCATCGATTCAATGTCGAGTTCGGCGAACACCTGATTTGAAGGCTATGTTGCACCTGTATCATGTGAAATCCCATTTTTCATGTATAATAAACTATGTTTGGAGAACTTTGATTTAGGATTGTTCTTTGGATGACTATTAGAATTATTGATTTTATAGCACCTTTCGTGAACGTTGATTTTTGATCGATTTAGAAACAAGTTCGTTTAACACCTGATTTTATGGCTATGTTGCAGCTTTGTCATGCAAACTCTCATTTTTACCCATAATCAACCAAGTTTGGAGAACTTTGATTCTAGATTATGTTAAAGATTAATATTAACAACCTTTATTTTTTATTAGTTTTCATGAATGTTGAATTTCCATTGATTGAATGTTAAATTTGGCGAACACCTTATTTTAAGGCTACGTTCCAGCTATGTCATGCAAATTCCCATTTTTCACCCTTAATCAACCATGTTTGGAGAAATTTGATTTAGGATTGTGTTGTCGATGACTATTAGGATCCGTTATTTTATATCACCTTATGCACATTGATTTTTGATCGATTTACAACCAATTTCATCTAACACCTAATTTTAAGGCTCCATTGCAGCTATGTCATGTGAACTCCCATTTTTCACCCATAATCAACCAAGTTTCAAGAACTTTGATTTTAGATTATGTGGTAGATGACTATTAAGAACCTTTATTTTCTATTTGTTTCCATGAATGTTGATTTTCTATAGATTTAATGTCAAGTTCGGTGAACACCTAATTTTAAGGCTACATTGCAGCTATGTCACACGAACTCCCATTTTTCACATATAATCAACCATGTTTAGAGAACTTTGATTTAATATTGCATTGTAGATGACTATTAGGATCCTTTATTTTATATAGCCTTTCATGAACATTGATTTTCAATCGATTTACAACCAAGTTCATCTAACACCTAATTTTAAGGCTACGTTGCATCTGTGTTATGTGAACACTCCCATTTCTCACCCATAATCAACTAGGTTTGGAGAAGTTTGATTTTAGATTGTATTGTAGATAACTATTAAGAACCTTTATTTTCTATCGATTTTTGTGAATGTTGAATTTCCATCGATTGAATGTCGAGTGTGAAAAACAAAAGACTTTACAGTTACGTTGCAACTGGGTCATGTGAACTCCCATTTTCACTCAAAATCAACCGTGTTTGGAGAACTTTGATTTAGGATTGTGTTGTAGATGACTATTAGAATCCTTTATTTTATATCGCCTTTTGTGAACATTGATTTTCGATCGAATTATAGCCAAGTTCATCTAACACTTGATTTTAAGGCTACATTGCAGTTGTGTCATGCGAACTCCCATTTTTCACCCATAATCATCCAGGTTTGGAGAAATTTAATTTTAGATTGTGTTGTCAATCACTATTATGAACCTTTATTTTCTATCAGTTTTCATGCATGTTGAATTTCCATTCATTTATTGTCGAGTTTGGTGAAGACCTGGTTTTAAGGCTACGTTATAGATGTGTCACAAATTCCCATTTTTCAACCATAATCAACCATGTTTAAAGAGATTTGATTTAGTATTGTGTTATAGACGACGATTAGAGTCCTTTATTTTATATCATAGTTTGTGAATGTTGATTTTCGATCGATTTGCAACCAAGTTCGTCTAACACCTAATTTTAAGGCTACGTTGGAGTTGTCATGCGAACTCCCATTCTTCACCCATAATCAACCATCTTTGGAGAAATTTGATTTAGGATGGTGTTGTATATGACTATTAGGATCCTTTATTTTATATCACCTTTCGTGAATGTTGATTTTCGATCGATTTATAGCCATGTTTGTCTAACAACTCATTTTAAGGCTACGTTGTAGCTATGTCATATGAACTCCCATTTTTCACCCATAATCAACGAGGTTTAGTGAAATTTGATTTTAGATTGTGTTGTTAATGACTATTAATAACCTTTATTATCTTTCAGTTTTCATCAATGTTGAAATTCCATCAAGTTAATGTTGAGTTCAGTGAACACTTTATTTTAAGACTACATTACAGCTATGTCACGCAAACTTCCATTTTTCGCCCATAATGAGCCATGTTTGGAGAACTTTGATTTAGGATTATATTTTAGATGACTATTAGTATCCTTTTTTTATATCAACTTTTGTCAACGTTGATTTTTGATTGATTATAGCCAAGTCTGTCTAACACTCGATTTTAAGGCTACATTGTAGTTGTGTCATGTGAACTCCCTTTTTTCACCCATTATCAACTATGTTTGAAGAAATTTTATTTTAGATTGGTTTTTAGTTGACTATTAAGAACCTTTATTTTTTGTTAGGTTTTGTGAATGTTGAAATTCCATCTATTTAATGTTGAGTTCGACAAACACCTAATTTTAAGGCTATGTTGCAGATCTATCTCGTGAACTCCCATTTTTCACCCATAATCAACCATGTTTGGAGAACTTTAATTTAGGATTGTGTTGTAGATGACTATTAGAATCCTTTATTTTATATCACCTTTTGTGAATGTTGATTTTTGATCGATTTACACCTAAGTTCATCTAACACCTGATTTTAAGGGTACATTGCAACTGTGTCATGTGAACTCCCATTTTTCACCCATAATCAACCAGGTTTTGAGAAATTTGATATTAGATTATATGTTGTAGATATTAAGAACCTTTATTTTCAATCGAGTTTTGTGAATGTTGATTTTCCATCGATTTAATGTTGAGTTCAGTGAACATCTTATTTCAAGGCTACATTGCACTTGTGTCACACAAACTCCAATTTTTCACCCAGAATCAACCATGTTTGGAGAAATTTAATTTAGGATTATGTTGTAGATGACTATGTTTTGAGAATAGATTAGATCTTCTGGAAGATTTTAGCCAGTTATGCAAACCAGATAAAAGATGTGAATGAAAGAGGACAAGCACATTCTAGATTTATTTCCTAAAATATATTATAAATGAAAATATAATAGCTGGATCAAAATTTATGACCCATGATGTTGTACTACCAAATTTAATAAAATTTTATCTTTTCAAAAAGTTACAATTTTTAGAAGATCTCAAGTAGTTACCAAACCAGATATAAGATACAAATGAACAAGGCCAAGTTCCTTTTGGAGAGTTTTTCAAAAATATATTATAATTGATAATGCAACTGTTAGATCTAAATTTATGACCCCATGACATTGTACTACCAAATTTAATAAAATTTTGATTTTTTTAAAAGGTTACACTCTTTAGAAGATTTTAGGCAATTACACAAACCAGAAAAATGATACAAATGAATGAGGTTGGGTGTCTTTTGGAGAGATTTCCAAAAACATATCATAATTGAAAGTCAAACGGTCAAATCAAAAGTTACGACCCCATGAAGTTGACCAACCAATTTTAATAAAATTTTAGTTTTTTCGAAATAGTTATAATTTCTATAAGATTTTAGCTATACTTATCAAAAAAATCTTTCTTTTTCAAGAACGACTTTTTTCAAAAAATGGACAATCTTGGTCTCTCTACCACAGAAGCACCTATGAAATCCATATCTTCGATTTTTCGGAAAAAAATGGTTTCATAGATTATATTTTTGAGGAGTTCTGGTATGTTGGTGAAAAATCAAATTTTCAAAAAACGAACAATCTGGGTCTACTCAAAATGACATTCTATACAAAACTCATTTCTCATATTTTTCTTAAGAAGATTCAAAAAAATTGCCTATGTTTACCTCTACTACTACTTTTCAAAAAAATATATCTTTTTCAAGAACAACTTATTTTTTCAAAACACGGACCATCTATGTCTCTTTAGCACACAAGCGCCTACAAAACCCATATCTTTGATTTTTCTCGAAAAAAATTATTTCGTAGATTCCATTTTTGATAGGTTCTTGAACGTTGGCGAAAATTCAATTTTTTGAAAAATGTATGATCTGGGTCTACTTAGAACAACATTCTTTACAAAACCCATTTCTTAGATTTTCCTTAAGAAGATTCAAAAAATTTGCCTCTATTACCTGTACTGCTTCTACTTTTCAAAAAAAAAATTCAATAACAACTATTTTAAAAAAATAAATAGATGATCTAGGTCTCTTTAGCACACGAGCATCTACACAACCCATATCTTTGGTTTTTCCAAAAAAAATTGTTCCGTACATTCTATTTTTGAGAGGTTCTTCCATGTTGGTGAAAAATCTATTTTTCAAAAAACGGACAATCTGGGTTTACGTAGAACAACATTCTCTACAAAGCCCATTTCTACGATTTTTTTTAAGAAGATTAAAAAAAATTGCCTCTATTACATCTACTGCTACTTTTTAAAAAAAATATATATCTTTTTCAAGAGCAACTTACTTTTTCAAAAAATGGACGATCTGGGTCTCTTTAGCACATGAGCACCTAAAAAACCCATATGTTTGATTTTCCCCCCCAAAAAAATCGTAGATTCTATTTTTCAGGGGTTCTTGCATGTTGGTAAAAAAATAGTTTTTCAACAAATGGACAATCTGGGTCTACTCATAACAACATTATCTTCAAAACCCATTTTCTTAGATTATTTTCAAGAAGATTAAATAAATTTGCTTCTGTTACCTCTATTGCTTCTACTTTCCAAAAAAATCTATTACCTTTGTTGCTTCTACTTTTCAAAAAAATCTCTTTTTCAACAGCAACTTATTTTTTCAAAAAACGAATGATCTGGGTCTGTTTAACACACAAGCACCTAAAAAACCCATATCTTCAATTTTTCCAAAAAAAATTGTTTCATAGATTTTATTTTTGAGTGGTTCTTGCATGATGGTGAAAAATCATTTTTTTGAAAAATGGATGATCTCCATCTACACAGAACAACATTCTCGACAAAACCCATTTCTAAGATTTTTCTTATGAAGATTCAAAATAATTGCTTCTGTTACCTCTATTGCTTCTACTTTTCGTAAAACCCATATTTTTTATTTTTCCCCAAAAAAATTGTTTTGTAGATTTTATTTTTGAGGTATTCTTGCATGTTGGTGAAAAAATAGTTTTTTGAAAAATGGACGATCTAGGTTTACTCAGAACGACATTCTCTACAAAACCCATTTCTCAGTTTTTTCTTAAGAAGATTCAAAAAATTGCCTTTGTGACCTTTACTACTTCTACTTTTCAAAAAAAAACTATCTCTTTCAAGAACAACTTATTTTTTCAAAAAACGGATGATTTGGGTTTCTTCAGTACATGAGAATCCATAAAACCCATATCTCTGATTTTTCCCAAAAAAATTGAAAAATTGCTTCACAACTTCTATTTTTGAGGGGTTCTCACATGATGGTGAAAAAATCAGTTTTTCACAAAATAGATGATCTGGGTCTATTCAGAATGACATTCTCTAGGAAACACATATCTTAGATTTTTCTCAAAAATTCTACCCTTTTTTCTGAAGAAGATTCAATTTTTTTTCCTTTGCTACTTCTATTACTTGTACTTTTCTTAAAAACACTATCTTTTTCGAAAACAACTTATTTTTTTTAAAAATGGATGATTTGGGTTTCTTTAGCACACGGGCACCTACAAAACCCATATCTATGATTTTTCCTAGAAAAATTGTTTCATTGCTTCTATTTTTGACGAGTTCTTGCATGTTGGTGAAAAATTAGTTTTTTGAAAAATGGACGATCAGGATCTATTCAGAATGACATTCTCTTCAAAACCCATATCTTTGATTTTTCTCCAAAAATCAACCATTTTTCTGAAAATATATTCAAAAACTTTGCCTTTGTTACCTAAACTACTTCTAATTTTCAAAAAACTCTACCTCTTTTACCTAGGAACAAATTAGTTTTTTTGAAAAACAGACAATTTGGGTCTCTCTTTAGCACAAAACCCATATCTTTGATTTTTCCCAAAAAAAATTGTAAGAACCTTTATTTTCTATCAGTTTTCGCAAACTCTCATTTTTCACCCACAATCAACCATGTTTAGAGAAATTTGATTTAGGCTTGTGTTGTAGATCACTATTAGGATTCTTTAGTTTACATCACCTTTCGTGAACGTTGATTTCCAGTCGATTTACAACCAAGTTTGTCTAACACTTGATTTTGGGGCTACGTTGTAGCTATGTCATGCAAACTCCCATTCTTCACCCATAATCAACCAAGTTTGACAAAGTTTGATTTTAGATTGTGTTGTAGATGACTATTAAGAACCTTTATTTTCTATTGGTTTTCATAAATGTTGAATTTCCATTGATTTAATGTCGAGTTCAATGAACACCTGATTTTAAAGCTACGTTGCAGTTATGTCATGAGAACTCCCATTTTTCACCCATAATCAACCATGTTTGGAGAACTTTGATTTAGGATTGTGTTGTAGATGATTATTAGGATCCTTTATTTTATATCGCCTTTCATGAATGTTGATTTTTGATTGATTTATAGAGCTAAGTTCATCTAACACCTTATTTTAAGGCTACATTGCAACTGTGTCATGTGAACTCCCATTTTTCATGTGTAATCAACTAGGTTTGGAGAAGTTTCATTTTAGATTGTGTTGTAGATGACTATTAAAAACCTTTATTTTGTATCAATTTTTGTGAATTTTGAATTTCCATCAATTTAATGTCGAGTTCGATGAACACCTAATTTTAAGGCTATGTTGCAGCTGTGTCACTCAAACCTCCATTTTCACCCATAATCAACCATGTTAGGAGAACTTTTATTAATATTATGTTTTAGATGACTATTAGGATCCTTTATTTTGTATCACCTTTCGTGAACATTTATTTTCAATCGATTTATGACCAAGTTCGTCTAACACCTGGTTTTAAGGCTACATTTCAGCTGTGTCATGCAAACTCTCATTTTTCACCCTTAATCAACTAGGTTTGGAGAAATTTGATTTTAGATTGTGTTGTAGATGAATATTAAAAAACTTTATTTAATGTTGAATTTCCATCAATTTAATGTCAAATTCGATGAACACCTAATTTTAAGTTTACGTTACAACTGTGTCATGCGAACTCTCATTTTTCATCCATAATCAACCGGGTTTAAGGAAGTTTGATTCTATATTGTGTTCTAGATGAATATTAAGAACCTTTATTTTCTATTGGTTTTCATGAATGTTGAATCTCCATTGATTTAATGTTGAGTTCGACGAACACCTGATTTTTAGGCTACATTGTAGTTGTGTCACATGAACTCCCATTTTTCACCCATAATCAACCATGTTTGGAGAAATTTTATTTTGTATTATTACTATGTAGATTAATATTAGGATCCTTTATTTTATATCACCTTTTGTGAATGGTTATTTTCGGTCGATTTATAGCCAAGTTTGTCTAACACCTAATTTTAAGGCTACATTGCAATTGTGTCATGCAAAATCCCATTTTTCATCCATAATCAACAAGGTTTGGAGAACATTGATTTTAGATTGTGTTGTAGATGACTATTAAAACCTTTATTTTCTATTAGTTCTCATTAATGTTGATTTTGTATCGATTTAATGTCGAGTTCGGTGAACACCTAATTTTAAGGCTACATTGCAGCTATGTCACACAAACTCCAATTTTTCACCCATAATCAACCATGTTTGGAGAACTTTGATTTAGAATTACATTGTGGATGACTATTAGAATCATTTATTTTATATCTCTTTTCGTCAACATTGATTTTTGATCGATTTACAGCCAAGTTCGTCTAACACTTGATTTTAAGGCTGCAATTCAACTATGTCATACAAACTCCCATTTTTCACCCATAATGAACAATGTTTGGAGAATTTCTATTTAAGATTGTGTTTTGGATGACTATTAGGATCATTTATTTTGTATCACCTTTCCTAAATTTTAATTTTTTATTGATTTACAGCCAAGTTCGTTGAACACCTAATTTTAAGGCTACATTGCAGCTATGTCATGCGAACTCCCATATTTATCCCATCATCAACTAGGTTGTGAGAAGTTTGATTTTAGATTGTGTTGTAGATGACTATTAATAACCTTTATTTTCTATCATTTTTCGTGAATGTTGAATTTCTATCAATTTAATGTCAAGTTCGGCAAAACACTTCATTTTAAGGCTAATCGCAGCTATGTCATGCGAACTCTCATTTTTCATCCATAATCAACCATGTTTGGAGAAATTTTATTTAGGATTGTGTTGTAGATGACTATTAAGATCATTTATTTTATATCACCTTTTGTGAACATTGATTTTTGATCAATTTACAACCAAGTTGATCTAACACCTAATTTTAAGGCTACGTTATAGATGTGACATGTGAATTCCCATTTTCACCCATAATCAAACAGTTTTGGAGAACATTGAATTTAGATTGTGCTGTACATGACTATTAATAACCTTTATTTTATATTGATTTTTTTGAATGTTGAATTATCATCTATTTAATGTCGAGTTCAGCAAACACTTGATTTTAAGGCTATCTTGCAGTTGTGTCATGCGAACTCCCATTTTTCACCCATAATCAACCATGTTTGGAGAAATTTGATTTAGGATTGTGTTATAGATGAATATTATGCTCCTTTATTTTATATCGCATTTCCTTAACGTTGATTTTCGATCGATTTATAACCAAATTCATCTAACACCTAATTTTAAGGCGACATTGCAACTGTGTCATGTGAACTCCCCTATTTCACCCATAATCAACCATGTTTGGAGAAATTTGATTTAGGATTGTGTTGTAGATGACTAGATAATCCTTTATTTTATATCACCTTTTGTTTTTCATGCATAAACATCTAGGTTTGGAGAACATTGATTTTAGATTGTGTTGTAGATGACTATTAAGAACCTTTATTTTCTATCAGTTCTCATGAATGTTGATTTTCCATTGACTTAGTGTCGAGTTCAATGAACAACTAATTTTAAGGCTACGTTACAGTTGTGTAAAGTGAACTCCCATTTTTCACCCATAATCAACCATGTTTGGAGAACTTCGACTTAGGATTGTGTTGTGAATGACTATTAGGATCCTTTATTTTATATCGCCTTTTATGACCGTTTATTTTTTATCAATGTACAACCAAGTTCATCTAACACCTAATTTGAAGGCTACATTGTAGTTGTGTCATGCAATCTCCCATATTTCTCCCAGAATCAACCAAGTTTGGAGAAGTTTGATTTTAGATTGAGCTGTAGATGACCATTCAAAACTTTTGTTTTCTATTAGTTTTCATGAATGTTGAATTTCCATCGATTTAATGTCGAGTTTGGTGAATGATGGGGTCCTTGTAATTATCATCATTTAATTTATCAATCCAAGGCAGTGTCCATGGTTGTATGAAAAAGAGAGTGGAGAAAACTTGGTTGACAGTCTAATCTACTTGCAAAAACAAATCCTATTTGCATGGAAGGAAATTTTCATGAAAGAGAACTAATCTAAGGAACACTTGCAATAATTGAAAAGGCTAAACTAATTCACACTTGCTGGAAATGAAAAGCTTTCTTGAATTCAAATTTACTCTAATTTTTTTGAAAATACATTGCTTGGAATGAAACTAGAAACTATCCTATTTCCTCAGGCCAAAACAAATCTTTCTAGTCCCCCCCTTTTCTCCAATGATTACATTGTATTTATAGAATTCATATTCTATATCTACCCAACCAATCCACTAAGAATGTGGATCCAAGATCCTTTTTTTGAGGGATCATTTACAAAACTCTTTAAAAACTAAAGTTACTGTCCTTCATCATGCCACTTTTATCTCAGTCATTTTTTGTTACGTGCTGCTCTTTCTCTGATGCAAATAACACCAAATGCTCAAAAGGGTTTTTAGCCCTCAAAATCTATTTTCTCGATTATTTTGAATTTTTCTATTTTGTTGAGAAATGAGGGAGATATAATTTTTTTACTGAGACTGTGTTTTTGACAATTTCTAGGCACCTAATTTGTAGGAAGTCTTCAATTCTCCACATGAATGAAGGGATTTATTGTCAATTTTCTTGACTAAATCTTTATTGATTATCTTGAAGAATACTCCACTATCATTAATGACACTTAATAAGTTGATTAATTGAAAGATAACGTGGTAGAAGATATCTCATGAGTTGTCATGAACTAATGCTTTAGCCACCAATTTATGAGTGATTGATATGCATTAAATTTGTAACACTATTGGAATGAGTTGGAAGTCTTCTCTATCTTCTTATTATTTCTTCAAGAGCTTTCAAGATCTCAAAGCCTTCGGGAGCCTTCAGGAGTTAACTACTTCAAGTGTCTAGAGCTCTCTACTGTAAGTGTTTGTGAAACTTCTTCTTACCATGAGTTATTTAATAACTCATTTATCTGCATTATATCATCTTAAACACATCATGAAGATATATTAGAGGAAATTTGGATGAGATTTAATTACTAAAAATAAACCAAACATTTATTTTATATTCAACTTTAAACAATTTAAAGAACTTTCAATCATTACTCAAATCCACTCTAACACTAATGCATTAAGATAAATAGATAATTTTCTTTGATAAAATATGAGACAATTTATGGTCTCATCATTTTCCCCACACCTAAAATGTTGCAGCTCCCTCTGCAACTCATAATGAGCCTTGAAATTCAATAAATTCATTTTTTTAGTAGTTGTTCCGGGTAGCTCCTGATTAGCATTTTCTTCTTCTTCTTCTTCTTCTTCTTCTTCTTCTTTTTTGAGTGGATTGAGTAAAATGAAATAACTTTTAATTAAATAAGAGTAAAATAATAATGTAAATACCTGATTTTATCTTAGTTTTCCATGCAACCATCATGTATGAGTTGTATTTCACTTTCTCCATGTTGCATTCAAAGAATTTCTTCAACTTTCGAGATTTGCAACCTGATATTTTGCATTGAATACCAGCTTAAATTGCTTCATCATTATTTTTTCTGCTCCAACCAGTCATCCATAATGCTAAAATATCTGCTACAAGTTTTTAGAGCAACAACTTGTATAGAAAAGTACATGCTTATAGCCTTAGAGAAGAGGAAATAGCATATGCAAAGCACTTATTTGCAAAAATAAAACCTACCCTAACCTACTCTACTTAATAATGTAGAGAGGTTACACATAACCATTAACTAGTTCTAAAAAATATCTTCCCTTTCTTAAAGTATGTTTCCATGCATTCAATTTTTTGAGAGGAAAGAATGAAAAGAAGATGACAATTTTTTTGAAACTCAATGCTTCACCTTCCTTTGATGTGGAAACCTTCTCCATTATTTCTAATTATAGAAAATACATGGGCTGATTGGAGAGATCTTGCAATCCTTCCTTCTGATTTGTTGCTTACATGACTGGAAACAACTCCTTGTTCTTCAAATCTCTGATTGGGAAGCCCTCCCTTTGACTTCAAAAATCTGATTGGGCAACCATTTTTGGACTTTGAAGGTCTCCAAATAAGTCTATTTTTTTCAAGCTTTTGTAATGAAGATTAAATATTATCATTATATTCTCCACCTTTTGCAAACAATAAATCATCAATTCTTTCCTTAAAGAAATATCCTTTGTTAGGATTTAGAGTGATGGTCCTCCAACTAAGGATATTTTGAAAAATATAGCAGTTTTTCTCTATAGATCTAGAATTTGGGGGTTTTGATTTTGTATTTTGGGAGGGGAGGTTGAGAGATGAATCTTTCTTGAGGAACTTCTAAATCTAAAAGGCTGCCAAACTGGTTTTCCTGATTCCTTAATGAAACCTATCCCCGACAATGACGTCAAAAATGATAGGGTCGTTGTAATCCTCATCATTTAATTTATCAATCCGACACGATGTTCATGACTATATGCAAAAGAGAATGGAGAAAACTTGGTTGATGGTCTAATCTACTTGCAGAAATGAATCCTATTTGCATGGAAGGAAAGTTGCTCGAAAGAGAACTAATCTAAGGAACACTTGCAAGAATTGAAAAAGGCTAAACTAATTCACACTTTCTAGAAATGAAAAGCTTTCTTGAATTCAAATTTACTCTAAAAATTCTGGAAATACATTACTTGGAATGAAACTAGAAATTGTCATATTTCTTGCTTGAAATGAAACTAGAAACTATCCTATTTCCTCAGGCCAAAACAAGTCTTTCTAATCCCCCCTTTTCTCCAATGATTACATTGTATTTATAGAATTCATATTCTATATCTAACCAACCAATCCACTAAGAATGTGGATCCAAGATCCTATTTTTGAGGGGTCATTTACAAAACTCTTTAAAAACATAAGTTGTTGTCCTCCATCATGCCACTTTTATCTCAGTCATTTTTTGTCACATGTTGCTCTTTCTCTGATGCAAATCACGCCAAATGATCAAAAGGGTTTTTAGCCCTTGAAATCTACTTTCCAAATCATTTTGAATTTTTGAATTTCGTTGAGAATTGAGAAACAAGGGAGATAACGTTGTTTTACTGAGACTATGTTTTTGACAATTTATGGGCACCTAATTCGTAGGAAGTCTTCAATTCTCCACGTGAATGAAGGGATTGATCTTCAGTTTGCTTGACCAAATATTTGTTGATTATCTTGAATAATACTCCACTATCATTAATGACACTTACTAACTTGAGTTATTGAAAGATAATGTGGTAGAAGAAAGCTCATGACCTATCATGAGCCACCAATGAAGAGATGTCATGAGCTGTCATGAACTAATGATTTAGCCACCAATTTAGGAGTGTTTTCAATAATATTGGAATGTGTTGGAAGTCTTCTCTATCATCTCATTATTTCCTCAAGATCTTTCAGGAGTTCAAAGCCTTCGGGAACCTTCAGGAGTTAATTGCTTCAAGTGTCTAGACCTCTATGCTGCAAGTGTTTGTGAAACTTCTTCTTACAATGAATTATTTAATGACTCATTTATCTGCATTATATCATCTTAAACACTTCATGGAGATATATTAGAGGCAATTTGGATCACATTTAATTACTAAAAATAAACCAAACATTTACTTTATATTCAACTTTAAACAAGTTAAAAATATTTCAATCATTACTCAAATCCACTCTAACACTAATGCATTAGGATGAAATATATGATTTTCTTTGATAAAATATGAGACAATTTATGGTCTCATCAGTGAACACCTGATTTTAAGGCTACGTTGTTGTTGTGTCACACGAACTCCCATTTTTCACCCATAATCAACCATGTTTGGAGAACTTTGATTTAGGATTTGTTTTAGATGACTATTAGAATACTTTATTTTATATTGCCTTTCATGAACGTTGATTTTACATCGATTTACAACCAAGTTCTTCCAACACCTGATTTTAAGGCTATGTTGTAGCTGTGTCATGTGAACTCCCAATTTTCCCCCATAATCGACTAGGTTTGGAGAACATTGATTCTAGATTGTATTAAAGATGACTATTAAGAACCTTTATTTTCTATCAGTTTTCGTGAATGTTGAATTTCCATCGATTAAATGTCGAGTTCGGTGAACACCTAGTTTTAAGGCTATAATCAACCATGTTTTGAGAAATTTGATTTAGGATTGTATTGTAGATGGCTATAAGGACCCATTATTTTATATCACCTTTTGTGAATGTTGATTTTTGATCAATTTACAACCAATTTAGTCTAACACTTGATTTTAAGGCTTCATTGTAGCTATGTGTTGTGAACTCCCATTTTTCACCCATATTCAACCAATTTTAGAGAACTCTGATTTTAGATTGTGTTATGTGACTGTTAAGAACCTTATTTTCTATTAGTTTTCATGTTTCTTTAAAATCACCTTTCGTCAAGGAAAACTTTAGTGGCCAATCTTTGCCAATTGTGAATATTTGAAATTGGGACTTCCAAAAATGATGAATAATACAAGTTAGAAAGGATGTTGAATCACCGCGTTTTTACAAAAAAAAAATTGTCTCGATTAATTCACTAATGCATTATTTTTTAAACGATGCGTCATTGGAACTGATTTGCCAGTAATTTATACTCTAATTACAAATATTAATTATATTCACCATTAATTTTATATTCCTACGATTAATTTTTGGGAAATATCGCCACTAATAATAATTTGCCTTTTCATTTTAGGGATATTTTAGCCTTGAATAGGTTTTTCATTTATTGTCATCGATTAGCTTTTTAATCGAATGGCTGCAAGTCAATTATGTGACTTTATATGCACGAAATTTGATCTCCACCGTTCACTGTTGCCAATAATTCATGACATACATCATCATTGTTGTATCAGTGGGACATCCCTAAGTGTCCCACCAATGATGTTCACTCATGCCGATAAGACTTCCATTCTCCACCTGGGGTCCACCAAGGCACAGGTACACCACTTGTGTAATTTCGAAGAATCATGAAGGGAATCTACAATATTCCCGTCAAGCTCCCGGAAAGACATCTGATCAAAACTTTGTTTGATCTCCACCATTCACTGTTGCCAATAGTTCATGACATATTTCATCATCATTGTATCAGTGAGACATCCCTAAGTGTCCCACTGATGATGTTCACTAATGTCGATATTCACTCATGGAATGAACTTGCACTCGTCTGATTTAAAAGCTAATCGATGGTAAAATTTTCAAGTTTCATTTAGTCTTACTTTTCAAGTGAGATTTTTAAAAACACTTTTCAAGGTGTGCATCGGGGCCACTGTCCCCAGACCCCATGAGGGGGTGTTGCCCCCTTGACCCCCACAAGGGGCACCACCCCTTGGCCCTGCTGGTGGTTGTCGCCCCTAGGCCTCTACTTCAATATTAAAAAAAAAAATTAAAATGGGGGAACTGCACAAACCAACTATGTAAATTTTTAAAGGAGAGATTCACCATTATAATTAATCATTTTAGTGATTATTCACTAGGATTCACCACTGTGATTATTTCTTTTTACCAATTATTCATTAAGATTCGCCATGATTTTACAATTTTTTAATAATGTGCATAAGATTCGCTAGGGAAAATTACTAATTTTTTCAAATAAAAGGAAAGATTCGCTAGGATTTTACATCTTCGCTGAGGGGGGGTTTCTTAAATTTTTCCCTGCCTTTCGTGAATATTGATTTTTGATTGATTAATAGCCAAGTTCATCTAACACCTGATTTTAAGGCTACATTGCAGCTATGTCATGCGAACTCCCATTCTTCACCATAAATCAACCAAGTTTGGAGAAGTTTAATTTTAGATTGTGTTGTAGATGACTACTAGGAACCTTTATTTTCTATTGATTTTCGAGAATATTGAATTTTCATCGATTTAATGTCCAGTTCGGTAAATGCCTAATTTTATGGCTACGTTGTAGCTATATCATGTGAACTCCCATTTTTCACCCATAATAAACTATGTTTGGAGAACTTTGATTTTATATTTTGTAGTAGATGACTATTAAGAACCTTTATTTTCTATTGATTTTGTTGAATGTTGAATTTCCATCTTGTTAATGTCTAGTTTGACAAACACTTAATTTTAAGGCTACATTACAATTGTCCCACATGAACTCCCATATTTCACCCATAATCAACCATCTTTGAAGTATTTTGACTTAGGATTGTCATTAAATGACTACTAGCATCCTTTATCTTATATCATCATTCGTGAATGTTGATTTTTCACCAATTTACAGCCAAGTACATCTAACACCTGATTTAAGGCTACATTGTAGCTATGTCATGCGAACTCCCATTTTTCACCCATAATCAACCAAGTTTGGAGAAATTTGATTTGAGATTGTTTTTTAAATGACTATTAAGAACCTTTATTTTCTATCGGTTTTCATGAATGTTGAATTTCCATTGATTTAATGTTAAGTTTAGTGAACACCTGATTTTAAAGCTATGTTGTAGATTTGTTACATGAATTCCCCTTTTTCACCTATAATCAACCATGTTTGGACAAGTTTGATTTAGGATTGTGTTGTAGATGACTATTAGGATCCTTTATTTTATATCGCCTTTTGTGAATGTTGATTTTCAATTGATTTAAAGCCTAGTTCAGTGAATCCCTGATTTTAAAGCTATGTTGTAGCCATGTCATGCGAACTCCCATTTCTCACCCATAATCAACCATTTTAAAGAACTTTGATTTAGGATTTTGTTGTAGATGACTATTATGATTCTTTATTTTATATCGTGTTTCCTCAACGTTGATTTTTGACGATTTACAACCAAGTTTGTCTAACACCTAATTTTAAGGCTACGTTGTAGCTGTGTCATGTGAATTCCCATTTTTCACCCATATTCAACCAATTTTGGAGAAGTTTGATTTTAGATTGTGTTGTAGACGACAATTAAGAAGCTTTATTTTGTATCTATTTTCGTGAATGTTGAATTTCCATAGATTTAATGTTGATTTTGGAAAACACATGATTTTAAGGCTACGTTGCAGATGTGTCATGCGAACTCCCATTTTTCATTCATAATCAACCATGTTTGGAGAACTTTAATTTAGGATTTTCTTGTAGATGACTATTAAGATCCTTTATTTTATATCGTCTTTTGTGAACATTGATTTTCGATTGATTTACAACCAAGTTTGTGTAAGACCTGATTTTAAAGCTACATTGCAACTATGTCATTCGAACTCCCATTTTTCATCAATAATCAAATAGATTTGGAGAATTTTTATTTTATATTGTGTTGTAGACAACTATTAAGAACATTTATTTTATATATAAGTTTTTATGAATGTTGAATTTCCATCAATTTAATGTCGAGTTCAGTGAACACTTGATTTTCAGGATACGTTGCAGTTGCGTCACATCTACTCCCGATTTTCACACATAATAAACCATGTTTGGAGAAACTTAATTTATAATTATGTTGTAGATGACTATTATGATCCATTATTTTATATCACCTTTTGTGAAATTTAATTTACAACTAATTTTGTCTAGCACCTTATTTTAAGGCCTCCCATATTTCACCCATAATCAACTAGTTTTGGAGAACTCTGAATTTAGTTTTTGTTGTACATGACTATTAAGAACCTTTATTTTCTATCAGTTTTGTAAATGTTGATTTTCTATTGATTTAATGTCAAGTTTGGTGAATACCTAATTTTAAGGCTACGTTGTAGCTGTGTCATGCGAACTCCCGTTTTTCACTCATAATTAACCATGTTTGGAAAACTTCCATTTAGGATTGTGTTGTAGATGACTATTAGGATCCTTTATTTTATATCACCTTTTGTGAACATTGATTTTTGATTGATTTTCAGCCAAGTTCTTCTAAAACTAATTTTAAGGCTACGTTGTAATTGTCTCACATAAACTCCCATTTTTCACCCATAATCAACTAGGTTTGGAGAAATTCGATTTTAGATTATATTGTAGATGACTATTAAGAACCTTTATTTTTAATTGGTTTTCATAAATTTTGAATTTTCATCGAATTAATTTTAAGTTTGGCAATCACCTAATTTTAAGGCTACGTTGTAGCTATGTCACGATAACTCCCATTTTCACACATAATCAACCGTGCTTACAAAACTTTAATTTAGGGTGTTGTAGATGACTATTAGGATCCTTTATATTATATCACCTTTTTTGAATGTTTTGATCGATTTACAATCAATTTTGTCTAACACTTGATTTTAAGGCTACGTTGTAACTATGTCATGCAAACTCCCATTTTTTTACCCATAATCATCACGGTTTGGTAAACTTTGTTTTCAGATTGTGTTGTAGATGACTATAAAGGACCTTTATTTTCAATAATTTATCTTGAATGTTGAATTTCAATCAATTTAATGTTGAGTTTGGTGAACACCTGAATTTAAGGCTACGTTGCAACTATGTCACACGAACTCCCATTTTTCACCTGAATTTAGGATTATGTTGCAGATGAGTATTAGGATCCATTATTTTATATCACCCATCATGAACATTGATTTTTGATCGATTTACTTGAATGTTAACTTTCCATCGATTTAATGTTGAGTTTGGCAAACACCTAATTTTAAGCCTATGTTGCAACTATGTTATTTGCACTCCCATTTTTCAGTTGTAATCAAATATGTTTGGAGAACATTGATTTAGGATTACATTGTAGATGACTATTAGGATCCTTTATTTTATATTGCCTTTCATGAACGTTGATTTTTGATCGATTTACAACCATGTTTATCTAACACATGATTTTAGGGCTATGTTGTAGTTGTGTCATGCAAAATCCCATTTCTCACCCATAATCTACTAAGTTTGGAAAATTTTGATTTTTGATTGTGTTGTAGATGACTAATAAGAACCTTATTTTCTATCAGTTTTCATGAATATTGATTTTTTATCGATTTAATGTTGAGTTCGGTAAACACTTGATTTTAAGGTTACATTGTAGTTGTGTCATGCAGACTCCTATTTTTCACTCAAAATCAACCATGTTTGGAGAACTTTGATTTAAGATTGTGTTGTAGATGACTATTAAGATCCTCTATTTTATATTGTCTTTTGTGAATGTTGATTTTTTATTGATTTACAACCAAGTTTGTCTAACACTTGATGTCAAGGCTACTTTACAGTTGTGTCATGTGAACTCCCACATTTCTCTCATAATACACCAGGTTTGGATAAGTTTGATTTTAGATTGTGTTGTAATTGACTATTAAGAACCTTTTTTCTATTAATTTTTGGGAATTTTGAATTTCCATCAATTTATTGTCAAGTTCGGTGAACAACTGATTTTAAAGCTACATTACAGCTGTATCATGCGAACTCCCAATTTTTCACCCATAATCAACCATGTTTGGAGAAATTTGATTTAGGATTGTGTTTTAGATGACTATTAGGATCATTTATTCTATATCTCCTTTCATAAACGTTGATTTTTGATCGATTTATAGCCAAGTATGTCTAACACTTGATTTTAAGGCTACATTATAGTTGTTTCATGCGAACTCCCATTTTTCACCCATAATCAACCAATTTTAGAGAAGTTTGATTTTTTATTGTGTTGTAGATGACTATTAAGAAGCTTTATTTTGTATCAATTTTTTTGAATGTTGAATTTCCATAGATTTAATGTCGAGTTCGGCAAACACTTGATTTTAAGGCTACATTGTAGATGTGTCACGCGATCTCCCATTTCTCACCCATAATCAACCATGTTTGGAGATCTTTGATTTAGGATTATCTTGTAGATGACTATTAGGATCCTTTATTTTATATCACCTTTTATGAATGTTGGTTTTCGATAGATTTACAACCAAGTTTGTCTAACACCTAATTTTAAGGCTATGTTGCAGCTATGTCATGCAAACTCTCATTTTTCACCCATATTCAACTAGGTTTGGAGAAGTATTTTAGATGACTATTAAGAACCTTTATTTTCTATTAGTTTTTATGAATGTTGAATTTCCATTGATTCAATGTCAAGCTCAGTGAACACCCAATTTTCAGGCTTCGTTGCAACTGTGTCACGTGAACTCCCATTTTTCACCCATAATCAACCATGTTTTGAGAATATATTTTATCTATTAAAAGATTTTAGGTAGTTATGCAAACCAAATAAAAGATTTGAATGAATGAGGAGAAGCACATTTTGGAGTGCTTTCATAAAATATATTATAATTTAAAATCCAATTCTTGAATCAAAATTTATGACCCCATGAAGTTGTATTACCAAATTTAAGAAAATTTTGATTTTTCAAAAAGTTACAATTTCTATAAGATCCTAGGTAATTACGCAAACCAGATATAGGATGTGAATGAACAAGGCCAAGTTATGACCTCATGATATTGTTCTACCAAATTTAATAAAATTTTGATTTTTTGCAAGGTTACACTCTTTAGAAGATTTTAGGCAATTACTCAAACCAGATAAACGATACAAATGAATGAGGCCAAGTGTCTTTTGTAGAGATTTTCAAAAATATATTATAATTTAAAATCCAACTGTCGGATCAAAAGCTATGACCCTGCGAAGTTGTACTACCAAATTTAATAAAATTTTGGTTTTTTCAAAAAGTTACAATTTTTGTAAGGGTAAGTGCACCAAAATGGTTCCCAAAAAGGGGGCTTAAGTGGTCAAATTTTTTCTGAAATCAGCAAATACTGACCTTGGACGTGAAATTGAGGATAGTTACACTCAAAATTTTGAGATGGAACAAAAGCAAGGATCGAAGTGCTCCGAGTCTACTTTCTAAACTACTAATTTTCTTTTTAAATGGTTGAGATTAAGGGGTTCAAAAGAGGGACATACACAAATTGGTGTTATTTTTGTCAGAAAAACATAACATACCAACTCTTGTACGACCCTCACAGGGTGAACTTTTTTTTAGTATTTTTAAAATCGCATCGGTCAGAAGTTAGCTAATAGTATGTAGTTGATGCATGATTTTTCTAATAGTTTTTTAATGAATATTTGATTTTTTACTAATTTTCGAAGTGGACACTTCTTGAAAAATAAAATTTTGGTCGTGCTACCCCTACAAGTTTTGGAAACTAATTGATTTTTTTTAAATTGTAGAATGGAGTCTAGTTTCTAAAAATGTAATTTATTTGAAAATTCGATGAACGGTTAATTTATAATGAAAAAAATACCAAACACTGATTTTTGGCAAAAAAGAGACATACAAACAAAAGAAATTATGGATGAAAGGCTTAACATTGTTAGAAAGTGAAAAAAATTACATCGTTGGATAGCTAAGAGAGAACCCAATATTACCCATGTGTTCAATTTTTTCGATATTGAACCACATGCAATCCTAACGGTGAGCACGAACTCAATTATTGAAAAAATATGGTAAATTTTATAAAAATACGTCTTTGGTCATTGGGAATGCCCTCCAAGCCTTTGGTTGGTATTCCAAGGAAAATACCAATCATAAGGCTGGGGAATTCCCAAAGAAAGATATAACGTGAGCGCGCTATAATGCGCTTGTATTATATCTCAGTTTTGACATGGTTTTTTACTTCTACGGGAAACATGTCAACTAAGACATAACACGAGCACATTATGTCCTCCTTTATGTTAAATGCCAATCTATTGAATGCATGCTGATATATTTATATTTTTGTATGTACATGTATGCTTTTATGTCATGTGTGTATGCATGTATGCATGCATGCTTGTATGTATGTATGTATCTTTATATGTATCAATGCATGTATATTGTATGTATGCTTGTATGTATGTAAGATTGTATCTACACATGGATGTATGTATGATTTTATGGTTATAGAATTGTATGTACATATGTATTATGCTTGTATGTATGTATTTATGCATGTCTTTAGAGGGAGGGAGAATTTAGAGAGAGAGAGTCTGGAGAGAGGGAGATGGGGTGGAAGTGAGAGTTTAAGAGAGAGGGAGTGGGAGAGAAGGGGTTGGAGTGAGAGGGACTTAGCTAGATAGGGTGGGAGAGAGAGAGAGAGAGAGAGAGAGAGAGAGGGGAGACGAAGAGAAATATAGATTTATGTAGGTAGGGTGCCAAAGGGAGAGACTTTAGAGTGTGAGGGGGGAGAGAAGGAGAGACTTGAGAGATAGGTAGTGAGAGGGAGTGTGAGAGAGAGGGAGTGTAAGAGAGAGGGAGTGTGAGTGAGATACCTAAGAGAGGGAGAGACCTGATAAAGGTAGAGAAAGAGGGGGGTGGAGTGAGAGGGACTTATCTAGGTAGGGTGGGAAGGATAGATAGAGAGAGGGGAGAGAGATAGGGAGAGAGTTACCTAGGTAGGTTGCCAGAGGGAGAGACCAAAGAGAGAGAGGGGGTGGTAGGGAGAGACATGAGAGAGAGGGAGAGAGAGGGAGTGGGATAGAGTGGGAGGGACATAGAGAGAGATGGATAGAGGGAGCGAGAGAGGGTGGTAGGGATTGATTGAACGAGAGGTACGTAGAAAGAGGAAGAGGGTAGATAGAGATAATTAGAGAGGGTAGGAGGGAGGGAGGGAGAGGTGAGATGTATAAATAGAGATAAAGTGATAGGGGTTGAGGGTATAGGTTTGATGGATTAGGGTAGAGGACCTATAGGGTTGATGATTTCTATGGTATTAGGGTAAAAGGTTTGAGGGTTGAGGGAATAGGGTCGATGGTAGAGGGTATTGGGTTGAGGGTATAGGGTAGAAGGGTTTAAGGTTAGGGGTTTACTTGGTTGAGGGTAGAGGTTTTAGGGTATAGGTTTGAGGGTATATGGTTGAATGATTTGGTTCAGGGTCCAATGTAAAGGGTAGAGGGTATAGGGGTTGAGGGTTTAGGGTTTAAGGATGAGGGTTGAGGGATTAAGGTTTGAGGGTTGAGAATTGAGGGTTGAGGGTTTAATGTATAGGGTAGAGGGTAGAGGGTTTAAGGGTTTAGGGTTGAGGATTGAAGGTTTAAGGTTGAGGGTTGAGGGTATAGGGTATAGGGTCGAGGGATTAGGGTTGAGGGTCCAATGTATAGGGTAGAGGTTATAGGGGTTGAGGGATTAAGGTTTGAGGGTTTAGGGATTATGTTAGAGAGTTTTCTTGGATTTAAGGGTGTAAGGGTTGAGGGATTAGGGTTTAAGGTAGAGGGTATTGGGTTGAGGGTAGAGGGTAGATGGTAGAGGGTAGAGGATTTAAAAGTTTAGGGTATAAGGGTTGAGGTTTGAGGGTTTAGGGTTGAGTGTTTAAGGGTTTAAGGTTTGGGGGATTAGGATTGAGGGTAGAGGGTAGAGGGTTTAACGGTTAGGGTTAAAGGGTTGAGGGTTTAGGGTTGAGGGATTAAGAGGGTATAGGGTATAGGGTTAGGGTTTAAGGGTTGAGGGTTGAGGGTTGATGGATTAAGAGGTTATAGCTGAGGGATTAGGGTTTAAGGGTTGAGGGTTGAGGGTTGAGGTATTAAGAGGGTATAGGGGTTGAGGGATTAGGGTTTAAGGGTTCAGGGTTCAGGGTTCAAGGATTAAGAGTGTATAGGGGTTGAGGGATTAATTTTTAAGGGTTGAGGGTTGAGGGATTAAGAGGGTATAGGGGTTGAGGGATTAACATTTAAGGGTTGAGGGTTAACGATTGAGGGATTAAGAGGGTATAGGGGTTGAGGGATTATGGTTTAAGGTTTGAGGGTTGGGGGTTGAGGGATTATGAGGGTATAGGGGTTGAGGGATTAGGGTTTAAGGGTTGAGGGTTGAGGGATTAAGAGGATATAGGGGTTGAGGGATTAGGGTTTAAGGATTAAAGGTTGAGGGATTAAGAGGGTATAGGGGTTGAGGGATTAGGGTTGAGGGTTGAGGGTTTGAGGGATTAGGGTTTAAGGGTTGAGGGTTGAGGATTGAGGGATTAAGAGGGTATAGTGATTAAAGGATTAGGGTTTAAGGGTTAATGGTTGAGGGATTAAGAGGTTTGAGATATTTACTTGTAATGATATTTACTTAAATACTATAATTTTGGAGTTCATGTTTGGTGCAGTAGCATCTTGTTCTGTAAATGCCTTCAATAGGAAAATTTGCAAAATTTGAATTTTGAAATGTTAACAATGTGAAAAATATCATATAAAGGTCATATATAATGCATTCAAAGTCTCAAAGAGGTCATTAGGTGATTAGAGAAGTGATATAAAGCATGTAAGGTTGATAAAAACAATGATCTTTTGTATTCTTGAATATCTGCAATCAATAAAAACCCTATTTTAGTGCTTTTATGAGTTTTTCCAATTGTTCATTAACTTATATTGCTTGTACAGTAGTTTAAGGCCTTGAATCTTGTTTTTTAAGGTATAATAGTGAAGTATCTTTCATTTGAATCCATTTAGGAGGGTATCCATCGAGTTTATCATTAGTTTGAACTATTTTATCTCAACTCAACCTGTAAACCAATAATGACTACTCCACCGAATTTGATAGTTTAGATCACTGGAGTAAGTTAGTATTAGGATGTTTTAGGTGTGTGTGTTTATTTGTGTATGGGAATTCAAGAAAAAAAGGTGGAGTTGCAGCTAAAGGGATTTATGATGAATTTTGAAGTGAAAAGTGTGGCTCCAAGTGGTGTTTTGAGGAAAAATTCTCAAATGACTTCACAAACAAATGACTGATATAGATAGCTATTATTGAGTTACAACACATACTTCAAAATCAATAGTGACTATCTTGGAACATGTGCATCAAAAATGACCTTCTACACTATCCTCATTAGACTAACTAGGCCTAATTTACAAAGGAACATACCTTTAAACATTCACCAACCCCCTTAACTTGTTGGGGAAGCAATTATCATGTATCCAAACACTCAAATCCGCAATTTGTCTCAGGACAAACTCAATTCACCATACCAAACCAAAACCATTATTTTATGCTAGTATAAGGAGGGTTTATTGAAAGGAATGGTTCCACACCTTACCAAAACATGCCACTACCTCAGACCTTCTTAAAATCACCTGCACAAACTCAAAATATAATCACCCAACCTCTACATGCAATATTTTATCAAACCCTATGGTGAAACCTCATTTTTCATGCCCTTTTCCATCAAAATCTACAGGGGCAGCAACAAAAACACCATAAAACTTATTCCTTTTCACTTAGAAACTTCTTGTCTAATCCTACAGAATCAAATTGGGCCCCTCTACAAAAACCTCTCTTGATTTTGGCTATCTCAAAGTGGTATTCCCGTGGCAACAGATTTTCACTTGATGGAAAAAGCGTCAAATGCAAGCAGTGCAAAGTTGCAAAGTGGTGCAAATTTCATTCTGCAACTTGTGTGACCGAGAAGACTATTCAAACATGTTCAAATTGGTATTTTTACAATAGGCATGGTCCTCTTTTGCACCCAAACACGCGGAATCGCTCTGAGGTATGTTCAACCGGATCGATCCCTTAAGGGTCCAAAGTGCTAAATGGCTACAAAATTCAAAATGCTATTACTCAAATACCATGATGCTTAGAAAATTATCATCTGATCTTATAGGATTACGTTGGTCCCTCTACAAAAACCTCTCTCGGTTTTGGCTATTTTAGAGTGGTTTTCCCATGGCGGCGGATTTTCACTTGATGGAAAAAGTGTCATATGCAAGCAGTGCAAAGTTGCAAAGTGGTGCAACTTTCACTCTACAACTCGTGTGACCAATTGGACTATTCCAACATGTCTGAATAGGTGTTTTTATGCTAGGAATGGTCCTCTTTCACACCCAAACATGCGGAATCACTCTGATGTATGTTCAACCGGATCGATCCCTTAAGGGTCCAAAGTGCTAAATGGCTGCAAACTTTAGCATGCTATTACTTGAATACTGTGACACTTAGAAAATTATCATTGATCCTATAGAATAGTGTTGGACCCCTCTACAAAAAACTCTCTCGATTTTGGCTATCTCAGAGTTTTTTTCCCATGGCGGTGGATTTTCACTTGATGGAAAAAGTGTCAAATACAAGTTCTGCACAAATACAAGTTCTGCAAAGTTGCAAAGTGGTGCAACTTTTGCTCTGCAACTCGTGTGACCAAGGAGACTATTCATACACATCCAAATAGGTATTTCTATGCTAGGAATGGTCCTTTTTCACACCCAAACACGCGGAATCGCTCTGAACTATGTTTAACTAGATCAATCTCTTAAGGGTCCAAAGTGCAAAATAGTTGCAAAATTTAGCACACTATTATTCGGATACCGTGATGCTTAGAAAATTCTTTTCTAATCCTACAAGATCATGTTGGGCCCCTCTATAAAAACCTCTCTCGGTTTTGGCTATCTCAGAGTGGTTTTTCCCGTGGCGGCAGATTTTCACTTGATGAAAAAACGTCAAATGCAAGCAGTGCAAAGTTGCAAAGTGGTGCAACTTTTGTTTTGCAACTCGTGTGACCGAGAGGTCTATTCCAATGCTTTTGAATAGGTATTTTTATGCTAATATTGGTCCTCTTTTACACCCAAAAATGCGGAATCGCTCTGAGGTACGTTTAACCAAATTGATCCTTTAAGGGTCCAAAGTGCTAAATGGATACAAACTTCAGCATGCTATTACTCAGATACTGTGATGCTTAGAAACTTCTCGTCTAATCCTAAAGGATCACATTGGGCCCCTTTACAAAAACCTCTCTTGGTTTTTTCTATCTCGAAGTGGTTTTCCCGTGGTGGCGGATTTTCACTTGGTGGAAAAAGTGTCAAATTCAAGGTGTGCAAAGTTGTAAAGTGGTGCAACTTTCGCTCTACAACTCTTGTGACCAAGTAGACTGTTCCAATGTATCCAAATAGGTATGTTTATGCTTGGCATGGTCCTATTTTTTACCCAAACACACGGAATCACTCGGAGCTACATTGAACCGGATCGATCCCTTAAGGGTCCAAAGTGCAAATTGGCAGCAAACTTCAACATGCTATTATTCAGATACCATAATGCTTAGGAAATTCTCGTCTAATCCTTTAGGATTGTGTTGGGCCCCTCTACGAAAACCTCTATCAATTTTGGCTATCTCAAAGTGGTTTTCCCATGGTGGCGGATTTTCACTTGATGGAAAAAGCGTCAAATTCAAGCAGTGTAAATTTGCAAAGTGGTGCAAATTTTGTTATGCAACTCGTGTGACCAAGCAAACTGTTCCAGTGCATTTGAAGATGTATTTTTATTCTAGGGATGGTCCTATTTCATACCCAAGCATGCAAAATCGCTCAGAGGTACGTTCAACCGGATCAATCCCTTAAGGGTCCAAAGTGGTAAATGGCTACAAAATTCAGCATGATATTACTCGGATATCGTGACTCTTAGAAAATTCTCATCTAATCCAATAGGATTGCATTGGGCCTCTCTACAAAAACCTCTCTCGGTTTTGGTTATCTCGGAGTGGTTTTCCCATGGCAGCGAATTTTCACTTGATGGAAAAAGTGTCAAATGGAAGCAATGTAAAGTTGCAAAGTGGTGCAACTTTTGTTTTGCAATTCATGTGACCAAACTAACTGCTCCAATGCATCCCAATAGGTATTTTTACGCTAGGCATGGTCCTCTTTTGCACCCAAACATGCGAAATTGATCCAAGTTGCATTCAATCAGCTTGATCCCTTATGATGGCATGCAAAACAATGGAAAATAGAAACATACAAATGACAGTTGAGAAGTCTAAGTATTCCACAAAAAAAGTGTATGATCATTGGTGCAGAGCACCTTGCTCCTCCATTTGATGAAGAAGGTCCAGTTTAGTGGTTTTGATGATTATCTGATGGTGAATAGGTTGGTCAATAGGTTGTTGTAGGTATTTTGAGCATGCTTTGTCTTGAATAAGGTCAATTAAAACCATTAGGTATGTTTTAGGGTGACTTTTGGGTCTAGTGATAAAAAATGTGAAAATTTCAATCTTGTACTAGAAGTTGTCTTTGTAGCCTTTGAAGGAAAATTTGTGAATTTGTCTATGAGTGTGAAAGATTGGAGTTTTTTTGATGTAATAAGGCTATTTCTAAGCCATTTGTGTGGTTTTAGAGGTTATTAGTTGTATTCATTAGGTTGGAGGAGTCTAAAGTTGCAAATTGATAAGTTGCTTAAAGCAAAAAATTTGAACTGCAACGGTTACTTGTTTTGAAAGTTGGTTTTTAGTTAGTTGAGGGTGTGGATCAGTTAGAGAAGGGTGTAAAATAATATTTAAATCCTTGAGAGGCTTGAATGGAGGTTTTTGTTGAACTTTTGGAGAAGATCTAATAAGAATTATTTACACTATTCTTTGTTTTTCAGATTTTTGATACAAACTTGTTGATCTCGTACTTGGTACAACCTGTAGCTTTCCTGTACAGTCCCAAGGTTGACATGGATTGAAAGAGGGCTGAGTTTTATTTATTTTGGTGGTAGTTTGGTGCAAAACCATAAAGGAATAGGAGAGTTCTTATAGTTTTTTTGCAAGTGGTCTAAAACCCTCAAAAACTAGGGTTTTGAGTGAAATTCCCACATATCTTCCATCTCCACCATGTGCTAAGGCTAGATCTGGGTGGAATGAAAGATTACCATATATATTTTGATTCCATGTTGGTTTCAGTGAATGGCTTGAAGGTGGGAGATATATCTTTGGCATTCTAGGCCTGACATCTCTATGTGACAGGCCTGATTTTTTGTAAAATCTTATTTTTTATTGTTTTCATGTGTTTTGTGAGAAGGGTGCTTGGGAGCATTTGATTTGTGTTGGAAAAGGTTTTAAGAACCTATTTGTGGATGAGGGGTGTTGGGGTGAGACAAGGTACTTGATTCCTTGAGTGGAGTAGCCTAATTAGGCCTACCTTGTGGTATTTTGTTTTGTCCTGTCATGGCTTTGTCTTTTGTTGTCAAGACATGGGCCTTTGAGGAATTGTAGGAATTGGTATAATATTCGTAGAACCAATGTCCTTGGTTTGGTTAATTCCTTTTGAGTGGTTCTTGTGTTGAATGTCCTAGTTGGTTAGGTTGCAAGGAATGAGAGGCTTAGTTTGGAAGCGATAGGTCAGAGGTGCTTCCCAAGCATAAGGTGAGTTGTGTTGAGTTGGGTTGGTCATGTTGGGAGGTTTCCAAGTCTGCTCCAAGTTCTGGTCATGTCTGGTTTGATAGATTCCATGGTTGGGTAGTTGAGTTACCCTATCGAGTCAAGTGAATGGCGGAGTCTTAGTGGGCATATTTGAGAGAAGTTGTGTCAAATCACAACTTGGTTGAGCCACTCTGCATCACCAATGCTTCTTTGCAATTCGAAGAGTGATTGAGAGCGTGTTTCTTTGTTAAATAGACCTACTCAGGGGTCTAGGACAATGTTGAGTCCATTTCTTATTTGTATTATAAATTATAACTTGCTTTCTCTCGAGTCCATTTCGTATACAATAAATAATATTGTAAAAAGTTGACATATAAATCTTTCGATGGTGACACATCAAGAACATATTAGAATCTTTTTATGAATCATTTCATGGAATACCAACTAAAAACATATTTTTTCTTTTAGATAAAGTTGTTTAGCATCAATCCATTAATATTCAAGATAAACCATGAAGGACAACAATGATCAATGCTAGGGCTAACCAATTAATAATTATACACGTGAATAAGTCAAGCATGTTCATATCAATAAAGGAAGCACAAGTACTCAAAAACACATAAGCCTCAAGAAGTATACACACAAATAATAGTATGCACAAATTAATACAACGTATATGCACGAATACAAAGTATACACATGAAAACACGTAAGCCATAAAGTATATATTCGAGCACACGTAAGTCACAAAGTATACACATAAGTTGTAAAGTATGCACTTGAATACACGTAACTCATATCTATTGAGCCATCAATTTAGAATGCAAATATGGACACCATCGATAAAAGATATTTGTATTAACCAAATAGCCATGTAGGCATACATCAATATATGTCGATATAAGTATGAAATATATGTACAAAATAGCCATATAGGCATACAATGTCAAATATGTCCAATATAAAATATGTACAAAACTACCATGTAGGCATACAACAAAGGGCTCTAGAATCAAAAATCATTGCTCTCCATGCTCTGGAAATAAAATATTTCTCTTTTCTTTTCGATCAGATGGTGATAGGTCTATCACTCATTTTTGCATCACTCATTTTTGCTTCACTCGAGGAGTGCTCCTACTGCTCCTCCTAGTATTTAGTTCATGGTGAAGTTTTAACTGTTATAATAAGAAGTAAAGACATGAATATATAGAAATTACATTATAAAAAATGACATATTTGAAAAAATAATCACTTACCGTCATCTCATGATCTCTCTCCATGAGGGATATATTCTCACGCCCATGCTCAGGCGTTCTCAAGCCATGTATAAACCATGTAAATAGAAATTAAACTACGTGAATCAATAATGGTTTGATTTTTCACTAACTAACATCTATAACAATGAATGTAAATTTAAATTTATTAGTTTGCCTCATACCTCCCCTTTCAGAGCCATCAAGGATTGTATAGCATATGACACACAAATCTCCATTGCCCTCATCACATTCAGAGGTGTTTCAGATTGCAACATCTGAAAATAAAACAACAAATTATTCAACGTAATCAACGATGTGCATATAAACTACACAAATCTATTAAGTACAATTCATTAGTTAAACTGTTTACTCGATTACCTCCGTGTAGGTTTTAATAAATCCACCGCCACAGGGAAGTGTTCCATTGAAACCTCCAATATTAGTCTGTTCAACATCCAAAATTGCATATTAAATTACCATTCGTAAAATAATTCTATTAACATGTAATAGATTTATAATTATTTACTAGTTACATACCCCAGCGATAGGTGTATTGTAGAAATAAGTAGGTGGGGGGGGGAGGGGTTGGGGGGCGTAGTGTATCCAGTCTCAACACTATGACTCTACAATTTTATTAAAATCATAAAACATTTTAAGTTAATCTTGCATTTCAAAATCAAAATTTAATAAATTCAATTCAATGAACATGCTAAATTTTACCTGACTATCAATTCTATATGCCTCATGCAAAATGTTAGCTACCCTCTCCATCTCCATAGTTGCAGATGGATCCTGCATAGTAGCCTCTTGAGTGTCGGTGGGGTCATATGAACAAGTCGCCCCACAATATTGACACACATGGGTTCGAAGCCAACCACTCAAAGACTCCCTTGGATGGCATTTTAGAATAGGGCTAGTATGATGGATGACAATTTGGGTCAAAGTGTTGATCACCTGCAATGTCTCTATGTCGGCACTTTCCTTCGCAATGGAAGGCATAACAACATGCTCACAAGGTGGCCTAGCGAGAGCTCGTCTACCTTTCTGTGTAGGATCCGACTATGCACTGAGTCTATCCTTAGTTGACCCCCCCTACCTCTCCCCTAGAAATACCTCATATCAAAATAATTTGGGATTTTTTTCAATATGAACTTACTGTATAGTTTCCTAAGGAAATATGTGGGACTTCGCAATTGTTGCACGATGGGTAATTGAAGACCATGTACCACCTATCATAAAACTGGTCCCTAATCTGTTGGTGGTGGCACCAATGGATAGAAAACCTCTTCAAATTGAGGGTAAGATTTTGATTTGTGCGTGGGTCGGTGAATAATGAGTACAAATCACCTTTTGTAATTTTTAAATCCTTTACATCTTTATATGATAGTTTATTTGCATAATAATCCCTAATCACCTGCCTCCTATCTTGCCATCCAGTTATTTGTTTACTAATTGAATCTACATTTGTTAACATATCTTTCAATGAATTTGCTAGGGTCATTCTTTCTACAGTTGAACCATTTGGATCACTCAATCTACTTATCAAATCCTCAATTTGTTTTTTGTTGTTCTCAATTTCACTCATTAAATTTTGTTGAGTGCCAGGAGGGGGTTGAGTGATTGGTGGAGGTTGTTGTTCTAGTTGATTTTGATCTTGAGAATTTGGTTGGTCTTCCTATTGAGGATCTTGAGGGTTTGTAGGTTGATTTGCATCTCCTAAAAATTCAAACAAATATATATCAAATTCAACCTAAAACTAATAAATTCAAAACAAAAAGCACACAATCCTTACCTCTCACACCTCCTCATCGTCGTGGTGACATCATTGTGAAGAAATAGCAATTGTTGGTGAAGAATTTTGCTGAATAGCTCCTCCTAGAATGTAAGTGCAAAAAATAGGGGTTTTGGCCACAACTAGAAGAAAAAAATAGTCAAAATGAAAATGACAGTATTTCTATTTTTTTTTGCTTTTAACAAGCAATAACGCAAGCGCATTATAATGCGCTCGCGTTATTGGCTTGTTGTTGCCTAGCCTCAGGCTCGACACAACAAGTCATAACGTGAGCGCGTTATAACGTGCCCACATTGACTTTTCAAAAGATTTTTTTGAATGTGTCCACGAAATGGCTACCCATTTCCACACACCCGCCCATAAGATTTTAGCTATACTTATCTAAAATATCTATCTTTTTTAAAAACAACCTAATTTTTCAAAAAATGGACAATCTTGGTCTCTTTACCACACAAGCACTATGAAAGCCATGTCTTCAATTTTTTCCAAAAAAAATATTTTGTAAATTTTATTTTTGAGGGGTTCTTGCATGTTGGTGAAAAATAAGATTTTCAAAAAATGGACGATCTGATTCTACTCAGAGTGACATTTTCTACAAAACCCATTTCTCATAGTTTTGTTAAGAAGATTCAAAAAAATTGCCTCTGTTACCTCTACTACTCCTTTTAAAAAAAATCTATCTTTTTCAAGAACAACTTATTTTTTCCAAAAATGGACGATATGGGTCTCTTTAGCACACGAGCACCTACGAAACCCATATCTTCCATTTTTCCCGAAAAAATTGTTTCGTAGATTCTATTTTTGAGAGGTTCTTGCATGTTGGTGAAAAATTAGTTTTTCAAAAAACGTACAATCTAGGTCTACTCAGAAGGACATTCTCTACAAAACCCATTTATCAGATTTTTCTTAAGAATATTCAAAAAAATTGCCTTTGTTACCTATACTACTTCTACTTTTCAAAAAAATCTTCTTTTCAAGAACAACTTATTTTTCAAAAAATAGACAATCTAGGTTCTTTAGCACACAAGCACCTACAAAACCCATATCTTTGATTTTTCTAGAAAAAATTGTCTTGTAGATTCTATTTTTGAAAGGTTCTTGCATGTTCGTGAAAAAACAATTTTTTCGAAAAATAGACGATCTGAGTCTACTCAAAACGACATTCTCTACAAAACTCATTTCTCAACTTTTTCTTAAGAAGAATAAAAAAATTTTCCTCTGTTACCTCTACTTCTACTTTTCAAAAAATTATATCTTTTTCAAGAACAACTTAATTTTTCAAAAGCCGGACAATCTGGGTCTCTTTAGCACATGAGCACCGACAAAACACATAGCTTCAATTTTTGCCCCTAAAAAATTGTTTCATAAATTATATTTTTGAGGGGTTTACATGTTGGTGAAAAATCAAATTTTCAAAAAATGGGCGATTTGGGTGTACTCAAAATGACATTCTCTACAACCCATTTCTCAGATTTTTCTTAAGAAGATTCAAAAAATATGCCTTATGTTACCTCTACTACTTCTAATTTTCAAAAAAATCAATTTTTTTCAAAGAAAACTTATTTTTTCAAAAAACGGATGATCTAGGTTTAAATGAGCACCTACAAAATCCATATCTTAGATTTTTCACAAAAAAAAAATATTTCATAGATTCTATTTTTGATGAGTTCTTGCTTGTTGGTGAAAAATTAGCTTTTGAAAAACAAACAATCTAGGTCTACATCAAACGACATTCTCTACAAAAAAATCCATTTCTCGGATTTTTCTTAATAAGATTCAAAAAAATTTCCTCTATTACCTATACTGCTTATACTTTTCAAAACAATCTATCGTTTTCAAGAACAACTTATTTTTTCAAAAAACCTATCTTTTTTAAAAACAACTTATTTTTTCAAAATACAGACGATCTGGGTCTCTTTAGCACACAAGCACCTACAAAATGCATATCTTTGATTTTTTCCAAAAAAATGTTTTATAGATTCTATTTTTGAGAGGTTCTTGCATGTTGGTGAAAAAACAGTTTTTTGAAAAATGGATGATTTGGGTTTCCTCAGAATGGCATTCTCTACAAAACCCATTTCTCAGATTTTTTTTAAGAAGATTCAAAAAAATTGCCTTTGTTACATCTATTGTTTCTACTTTTCAAAAAAGCCTATCTTTTTCAAGAACAACTTATTTTTTCAAAAACTAGACGATTTAGGTTTCTTTAGCACACTAGCACCTAAAAAACACATATGTTTAATTTTTTCCAAAAATAATTTTTGCGTAGATTCTATTTTTGAGGGGTTCTTGCATGTTTGTGAAAATATAGCTTTTTGAAAAACGAACAGTCTAGGTTTACTAAGAACAACATTCTCTACAAATGTAAGATCCCTCTGTTTTGCTCCTTTGATGGAATAGTGTTCTGTTTGATTATGTTGTACTTTCTGCTTGCACCTTGATTTAGAACTCAGTGGTTAGTTGATCGCTATCTGTAAGTGTTGTAAATGTTATATTTTGGTGTGATGGTGTAATTTTTTGATGTTATCATTATGTCATGCTTTGGATTAGCATAGTAGATAATTGAATTAATGATGCCTATGTTTTTAATCATATTAATGATGTTAGATTCGTCAGTTGGTAATATTGTATTGGTGAAGGGGACGGATCGCATCACTCGCTTGCGAGCGCCCTACCCAACGGTATTCAATTGAGAGATAGTAGCTAGGTTTCCGTGCTAAGTCGTCACCTTAGTCCTTGTATGTCATTAGTTGTTTGTCAGGTTGTGTTGCTTTGGTTATTGTGCCCTCTCTGCGTTATATAATTTCAAGTTAAAATGGGTGATTAAATGGTTGTATGCATTTAATTTGTGGAATTGAAATTGTATTGGTATTATGGTAATAACGTAATTGATTTTATTAATTAATTTAATTTAATTAATAAATAATTTAAATCTTGGATTAGATTGATTTTATTAATTAATTAAATTAATTATGTTGAAATGAAGTTAATTATGCATTTTGGAAATATAGATATTCTAGAATTAGAATTATGTTGGAAAATTTGAAAAAGGTTTAAATTTCATTTTGAAAATTAGAAAATGTGAAAATTGAAAAAATAGAGATAATTGGGATATTTTCAAAAGTTTGACTTTGGGGTTGGGGAGATATTTTTCATTTGGCTATTATTTTGGATTTTGGGATTAAAATTGGAGAGGATGAAAAATGGAAAAAAGAAGATGGAGAAGGGAAGAAATTTCTGGTTTTGGGGGCTTCTGGATTTTGAGGAGGAATCATAGCACCCTTATGGATCTATTCAAACTTTTGAAACTAGGTTCTCTTATTCAATTTTAATTTATAAATTTGAAATATTGTTTGCAAAAGGTGTTCTTGCCGGAAATTTAATGTTTTGTTTTATTTATTTCTCAATCTGAATGGGATTTTTATTAAATTCAAATATATATGTTGATATAGATATATAGTTTTATAAATATGCATTTATTTGTTGTTAAATTTTTAAAAAAGAGGGGTTGCTGTTAAAAATAATTTTGTCATGGCCAAATATGAGCGCGGATTTTTAGAAATCCGCAGGCTTTTGATTTTTTATTTTTAATAAATTAAAAACAAAAAAAAAAAAGTGTTGTGTTGGGGGCTGGGGCTCAACCCACAGCCGCCCCCATGGGAGGCGCTGTGGGGAGTTGCACCAGCCGCCCCTGCCATCGCCACTATGGTGGCTTGGCACCGCCACCACCATAGTGGTGGTCGGCTGTGCGAGCCACCCCTGTGGGTGCGGTTGTGCACGCCACCACCCAACTTAACACCCGCCAACCTCCCTCTGCCCTCGACGTTGCCTCTGCCCTCATACCCGCCGCCCCTCCAAACGCCATGGAACCCCGCCCTGGTTTAAACCGTGGTTGGCCAAAAGAAATCCGACGGCCAGGAAAACAAAACCACCGGCCCTAAAATGACAGGTGCGACCAACCCTAAACCATGGGCGCGTGGCCTGAGACAGCCACCCCACAACTTTAGTATGATGCATAGTTCAAGACGCAAACGAAGTTGTATTTCAAAAGAAATAAGTTAAAGTTTATTAATTTATTAATATTTTAATATTTATTATTTTATATTTTTATATTATTAAATATTAATATGTATTATAATTAACATAATATGTATTGATATTTAATAGTATATTATATAAAATAATAATATTATATATATTAATGTGGGTTAATTAAAATAGAGATATACATATTATATATGTATTATGTAATGCCCCGCCAAGTAACCTTAAAGGGAGTTGCAGTTAACATCTTAAGTGAACCAATTTTTTTTTATAAAGTGCATTTAACATACACATTCACTTATTAATTAACAACAACCTCTAAGGTTACAAGGTTAGGATTACTTAAACCCACACATACATATTACATATAACCATAGTCTTATGAACTTTATGAAATAAACATCATACATCATAAGAATACCACATAACATAATAAGATAATCAACCAAGATACAATCTCATAAACATTAACTTAAACCAATCGTTACATCTCTCATTCCCAGAATGAGGCAATAGTACATAAGATTACAATTACATAACTCCACCTCTTACAAAAGAGGGATAAAGTATCATATACAAACTAAAATATTACAATGCAAGAAATTACAACAAGAACCGTGAGCTGTCCATCTGGATGTCTCGCCACCAAGTACTGAAGATAGATGGGGATCCAACGGTTTTGGTGCATATTCCACCCAACCAATGTGGTACCCAGAGGCCCACCCCCCATGCTAGGAGATAGTAACAAAGTAACATGGACAAAGATTCTACTACCTCTAACCAAAGGCAGACTCATACTGATATAACCAAACAAATGAACTAACAAATACAACTCATTCACCATACAAGTACAAATCAAGTACAACTCAAGTACAATACAAGTACAAATCAAGTACAAATCAAATACAACTCCAACATCACTGACATAGGTCACATTGCTTCCAGACATAAAGTAGATCAAGTATGTTCACAGAACCATACACATAAAACAATTAACAACAGTTGTCGTAGATAGAGTGTCATCGCAAGGTTTGTCATGAGATCTCCTCTGGGCATTCTTCATAGGCTCTGGTACAAGTAATCCTGGTGGCCTCAACCGAATCCCGGCACTCATACTCACTCATGCGGAATCAACTACCTCTCATAAGGACAAGATAGTTGATCTTGCCATTCCAGGCCTTCTCACTCATCCCAAGTCTAAACGAGCCCTTGTGTCTATGAGTGAGGATTAAATTATCTTGATTAATGTGAAGTTAGTCCTAATCTTCTAAGTACATCATTTTAATTATCACTTGTTTAAATCACTCCTGAAGGTTATCCACTTTACCTCTTTGGGCTCTGGCGCCTAACAAAAGCCACTCTTCTATTTGACAACACACACCCAAACAATCCACCAAGGGAACCACAAGTGCATACCAACTAGGCATCATAATCCACTCCAACACAAGGAGGATACAAATAATAGAAACTCACTCCAAACATCTTGGAGGCAACAATCACATAGTCCACTCCTTTCACAGGAGGCAACAAGATGAAACCACATCACAAGGTCACTCCATACAAGGAGACACGGATCCCATAATCCACTCCTAAACCAAGGAGGTGCAAACATCCCCGTTCATGAAAACCGGGTAAAACTGAAAAGATGCCATGCACTACCCAAGGGAAAACAACTGGATGGCATAAAGATTCAACAACCCTTATCCTCTAAGTTCTTCTGGAAGACTTATAATTTAGGACTAACACTAAATCCCAAAACCAACAATGCAACTTGACGATATAGCAATGAAAGCATTCAAGTCATCAATCAAATCTAATATTTGGATTTCCTAAATCCATACTCATTCAATATGTAGTGTTGACACAGTCAAAAACACCATAATTAGATCATCTAAAATAATCATAACCCCTATTTCCCTTTTCGTTATTGAAAATCTAAATAATTAAACTTACTTCCCTTTACTGAATACAGAGAATTAAATCCTTTAAGATAATCATGAGGAAGATACTGCTTTTGGATATACTAAATCCATATCTCTTTCATAATCCAATCACAATGATTCAATTAATTTAAATAAAAATTAATAAATCACATAATTGATTGTCTCATCAATAAAACTTCTTAATTTACTTTTAAATCGACACAAATCCATGCAAGTAAACTATTTCCATTTCCTAACCAAATCTTATATCTCATTCACTTTTCTATTTAAAACATTCAATCACTTTAATATAATAACATATTGTTTCTCTATCCATTTAAAAACATGCAATTTCATCAATATATAAAAAATATCTTTTGGTTTATCTATTTGACCATGCATTCATATTGTTTCTAATTAAATCTCATTAATTAAAACAAACATTCAAATATAAATATTTCTATAATTTTTCAATATATTTAAATATCTTTTTCCTTATCAATTTTGACCATACATTCAAAACTTATCATTTAAATTCTTCATGCAAAGCTAAATTACACGCACTTAAATAAAACAAGGTAACTACTGATTGAAAATACTCATGGATATATATATACATCTCAATATATTGTCTTCAATCATATTAACAAAATAAAAATTTTCTTTTAAATCAAATAATTCTTTCTATTAAAAAATATCTTTCTCTATACATTTTCTACACATAATAATAATTTCTTTTAGAACACTAATAATACCCAATTTGCAAACAATAGAATAAATTAATAAAATATTATTTATTCTCTCAAATGGATATATGCTTTCAATATATACTAAATATAAATTAATATATTTAAATATATTTAATCATTAACATATCTTCTATTCTTTACAAAATATCAAATTGTTTAATTCAAAATAAAATATCCTTTATCATTAATTTTCCAAAATATATATATATTTTTCCAATTAAATCAAATTAATAATTGGACATTTTACACATGAATTTAAATTCCACAATTAAATTTTAAATTATGCATTATTTAAATCCAATATTTAATTCCTTCAATTAAACTTTAACATGCCATTTTAAAATAAACAATAATTTTCCCATACGTTTATAATTTTAATTCCACTAATCTAATATACAAATTTTATTTAAAATAATATAAATAAATATAATACTTTAGTATTATAAATTATAATATAAAATATTATTAAATAATATTTTTATATTATAATAACAATACCTAAAATATTAATATTTATAAATATCAATTTATTATTATTTTATTTTCAGAACACCCATGAGAAAAATAACTTAACAGCAGTTTCATGTTTCAAGCATAACTGAAAAACTACGATCTGGGTATTCACAATTTTTTGACAAGGATAAGAAAATTTCAAAATGCAAGAACCTTTTAAATTTCCTGACAACCCAGTTTATGAAAATGGAGTTATAGGTGACACAACCAGACCATTTTACCATGAAAAATATAACTATACCGCAGATTCTAAAATCCGTTTTTTAATAATAAATAGGAGGTTTCATTTTCTAAAAACATTCTAAATGCATTGTTCAATCTCTATGTTTGATTTCAATAACAACAAAATTGATTTCCCCAAATAATTTAAATTCAACTAAGGTTTTCACAATTTTCACTCAAGAATTTTCACAAGCAAAGGCTGTAAATTTGTTTAATTATTTTCTTCTAACATCAAATTTATTTTCTAAAACAAATTTAACAAACAAATATTTAATCATTACTATTTAAAAAAAAAACAATCAAGAACAATAAAACACAAAGAGGAAAACCTGGTACAAGAAGTTACAGGAAGAGATGAATTTCTGATGCAAGCCTCCTCCAAAGATTTCCTGAATTTTATTCAATCCTCCAATGAATCCAATCCAAAATCCAACAAATGCAAACAATCTTTCCTTCAATCAATTCTACAATCAAACTTCCTTCAAACCCTTGTACAAATTTTCCAAAATTTCTTCCCTGTTGTAAAAATGTATATTTTTTCTAAAAGATTTTTCTCCCCTAAAATTAAAACATGTATTCTTTATAAATCAAAAATACCTAATACAACCCTAATTCACATTACATCCAAATTAGATATTTCGATTTCAATTTCAATTTCAATTTTTACAACCCTAATTCACATTACATGCAAATTAGATATTTCAATTTCAATTTTCAATTTCAATTTCACTTTCAATTTCAAATTTCAATTTCACTTTTCAAAAACCCACTTTCAATTTAAAATGCAATTTCAAATAATAAATTAATTTCCAAAGTTGCAACCAATTTCCAAATAAACATTTAATTACAATTTCTAATTTAATTCCCACACGTTGAAATTAAATTCCAAAATTAATTCTAATTCTTTTATTTCCTTTCATTCTCTTGCATCACGTTTAATTAATTAATTTAATTATTTAATAACTAAATTCAACCCCCTTGGATTAAATATAATTAATTAAATAAATTAAATATAATTAATTAATTTAAATATAAACTTTTATCCACATTGCATTATTTAAATTAAATAATCATCAACATGATTTAAATGCAATTATTCTAAATATCTATTTCCAAATCAAGAATTCTTCATAATTAAATAACATCAAAGCAAGACCAGACAATGACTCGACACACACAACTAACGACACACTAAGGCTAGGGTGTAAACTTGACACATGTTACCTAGTTACTATCTCTCGTTCAACTTAACCGTTGGATCGACATGCTCAAACCTGTGAAACCAGGTGGAGTCGATGTCATGTACCTGCAATCCTGCAACCAAGTAAACAACATCATACAATATATCCAACATATAATACACACCGTGAAGAAGGAATTACGGATTCGTAGGACGCTCACAAGTGAGTGATGTGAAACCATCCTCTTCACCAATACACTCATTGAAACTGACACTTCCATCATAATCTAGTAATCTCATAATAACATCTCATGTTAACTCTACAACATCATTAATCCATAATGCATGTGAAACAAAATCAGATAACTACATCTCACAATAATAGTTGTCACTCAATAGTAACGATCAAAACATCATAATAAAATGTATCCAGTATCAAAGTAACTGCAACCAAACATAGTATAAAGCAACTTGAACAAGAAGCAAAATGGAGGGGTATTACATATTAAAATTATGATATAGTTGAGGACATGATTTAAGTTAAATTGAAGAAATGGGAGTATGGTAATTTTAATTAGAGCATTGTCTTACGTTTATTTTAATATGATGTTTAATGGAAAAGTAGTTTGTTTTAAGACAAAATTAATTATTTTTAAAATGATTATATGGAGATGATGAACAATATTCATTTTCAATGTACTTGGAGTTGTAGAAATAATTGGATATCTTATTATTATTTAATGCGTGTCGGGAATTAAATATTGAATTTTAATTTCTCCCTTGTCAAAAAGAAAAGAAAAGTGAATGTATTTCAAATCAGTTACTGAATGCAATAAATTACTGAATGTAATGAGGAAATGGATTTAGTGAATCCAAAATTAGTTTAATTAGTCGCAACTTGCCTTCGTGATTATTTCCTCTATGTTTATGTTTTTGGGGAATTGGGTTAAGTGTATTTAATCTATAAGTCTTCCAAAATACCCTAGTGGTTGGGAGTTGTCATCTTGTGATGTCGACCTGGTTGTTAATTCCCTTGGGTAGTGCATGGGGTATGATCTGTGTTTAACCCGGTCTCCACGAATGGGAATGTTTTGTGCCTCTTGAGAAAGGAGTGAATTTTGTGATGTGTGCCTCCTTGTCAGGAGCTGTCAGGAGCCGTTCTTGTTATTGATGTTACCTCTAGTGTTTGGAGATGGTTTTATCTTTGTTGCCTCTTGAGAAATGAGTGAATTTAATGATGTGTGCTTCCTTGTCAGGAGCTGTCAGGAGCCGTTTTTTGTTATTGATGTTACCTCCAGTGTTTGGAGATGGGTTCATCTTTGTCGACTCTTGAGAAAGGAGTGGACGTGTTATCTTGTTTGTTGCACTTTGGTTCCATAGATATTTGGATGGTGTGTGTGTGTTGTCCAGTAGAAGAGTGGCTTGTAACGAGGGCCAACACCCAAAGTGGTGTCAAGGATAACTCATTATAAGTTATTTAATCAAGTGATAACTAAAACAATACTTAGAAGTTTAGGACTAACTTCTCACTAATCAATATTTTAATGCCTCACTCATGGACCTAAGTGCTTAGTTAGGCTTGGGATGAGATGGGAAGGCTTGTAATGTCAAGGTCATCTATCTTGTCTGTACGAAAGGTATTTGGCTCTGCATGAGTGAGTATGGGGGCCGGGATTCGATAAACGTCACTAGGATAACCTTTTTTTGTGGGGGCCGAAGCCTATGAAGATTCCCAAGGATAACCCATGACGAGCTGTGCGATGACACTCTATCTAGGACAACAGTCAGCCTTTGTTATATTGTGGGTATGGTTTCCATAACATACCTGATGTGACCATAGTTGGTTTTCGATTATTATGTGTATGGTTCTCATAACATACTTGTTCTACTTATTTTTGGAAGCAATGTGACCATGTAGAGTTGTCCTTGTGTGTTTCTCATGATGCTCTCGAGTTGTACTTGTGTTGTACTTATGTGGTACTTGGGTTGTACTTGTAATGTGTTTGTGTGGTACATGTGATTGGATGTGTCAGTTTGGTTCAGTGGTCATTTAGCCTATGTCTAAAGGTAGATGGTCTTGGCTAGGATTCCTTGTTACTATCTCCTAGCACGGGGGGTGGGCCTTCGGGTTCCACTTGGTTGGGTGGCGTGCACCTAAATACGTTGGGTTCTATATTCATGTTCTTATGGACGAGACTTCCAGTTGGAGAGCTTGTTGGATTCAATCTCAATTCTTGCATTGTTTCATTTCAGTTGGATCTTGTATTATTTGACCCCTTATCTGTTATCGAGGTGGAAGTTGTAACTGTAACCTTATTTATTGGACTTGCCTCATTCAGGGAATGAGAGTTGTAATTGTAATATTTAATTATGGATAAATGGATTGGACAGTTATCTATTATGCTTTGATGTATTTATCTTGTATGGAATGTATGCGTACTTATTATCTGGAGTAGATAGGTGTTATGGTTTCATTTATGTTGTTGTTGTGGGTTGTTAAGTAGTTTTTGTCTCGTAACCCTAGGGGATGGTTGCATTGGGAAGCGAACTTGTATATTAATTGTACTTAAACAAAAAAAAATTAGCCTGTTTAAGGAGTTGTTTGCAACATCCTTTAGGGTTGCATGGCGGGGCATTACAACAAAACCCATTTCTTAGATTTTTTTCAAAAAGATAAAAATTGCCTCTATTACTTCTATTGCTTCTATTTTAAAAAAAAATCTATTTTCTCTACTGCTTCTACTTTTCAAAAAAATCTCTTTTTCAAGAACAACTTATTTTTTCAAAAAATGGATGGCATGGGTCTCTTTAGCACACAAGCACCTACAAAACCCATATCTTCAATTTTTCCAAAAAAAAAAATGTTTCGTAAATTATATTTTTGAGGAGTTCTTGCATGTTGGTGAAAAATCAGTTTTTCAAAAAATGGGCGTTCTAGGTTTACTTAGAACAACATTCTCTACAAAACCCATTTCTCAATTTTTTCTTTAGAAGAATAATTTTTTTTTGCCTTTGTTACCTCTATTACTTTTCAACAAAATCTACCTTTTTCAAAAACAGCTTTTTTTTTCAAAAAACAGACGATTTGGGTCTCTTTAGCACACGAGCACTTGCATAACCCATATATTTGATTTTTCCCAAAAAATGATTGTTTCGTAGATTCTATTTTTGAGGGGTTCTTGCATGTTGGTGAAAAATCCATTTTTTGAAAAATGGACGATCTAGGTGTACTTAGAATGACATTCTCTACAATACCCATTTCACGGATTTTTCTTAAGAACATTCAACAAAACTGTCTCTGTTACCTCTACTACTACTTTTCAAAAAAATCTATCTTTTTCAAAGACAACTTATTTTTTCAAAAAATAGACAATTTGGGTCCCTTTAGCACACAAGCAGCTACAAAACCCATATCTTCAATTTTTTGCAAAAAAAACTATTTCGTAGATTCTATTTTTGAGGGGTTCTTGCATGTTGGCAAAATTAGTTTTTCAAAAAACAGATGATTTGGGTTTACTTAGAAAAACATTCTCTACAAAACCCATCTGTCAAATTTTTCTTAAAATGATTCAAATAATTCACTCTATTACATGTACTGCTTCTACTTTTCAAAAAAATCTATTTTTTTCAAAAACAACTTATTTTTTCGAAAAACAGACGATCTAAGTCTCTTTACCACATGAACACCTAGAAAACCAATATCCTCAATTTTGATTAATCCATTTACAACATATTTATGATCATTATAATATCATTTAAAACGATTTAAGAAACTATATAAATCACAAATTTCAATCTACTTTTAATAATCCAACAATTTGATATCCATTAACCTACATTTCAAACTTCCTTTACATCTTAATTTTTCACTTACTGGAAAATTATTTAAAAGCAATTAAAAAAAATATATATCTTAATTTTTCACTTACGGGAAAATTATTTACAAGCAATTAAAGAAAATATACATCTTAATTTTTTCACTTACGAGAAAATTATTTAAAAGCAATTAAAGAAAATATAGAGACAAGTATTCTCACTTATGCTATTAACACAATAATAATTTAATCTCTTACCACGTAAACCAAAAAGGAACTTTGATTACAATATTCTTAATTAATTAATTTTCCTAGCAAATTACTAAAATCATATAAAAATAATTACTATTGACCAACTATTATATAGGGAGGGAAAATCCAATTCACTTACCTTTAATTGGAATTATTGAAATTAAATGAACTATCCTATAAAATAACATTATAATATAATATTTATTTTGACAGTAACTTTCCAACTACTTGTTTCTCCTATAAAATAACATTATAATTTAATCCTAGTTAAATTTTCACAAGGTAACATTAACGTTATTAATGATTATAGAGAAGTTGATTATAATAAACTCCAATCGTATTCAACCTTCAACTATACAAAAGTCATTTATAACTTTCCATTAATTTAAACTCATTCCAAAGGATGAGATGCGTTATTATCTTTTATAGAAGTAAATGCAAGTATTTTAAATTTATATCTATATACATTAAAAGCATGAATAACCCTACAATTAAAACATGAATCTATATATATTTGCATGAGACAAAATATGTATAAGTATATCTATATTTTGGTATTCAATTAAATAAAATTTTATCTAAGGAAAAAATGCAGAATACAGTTATTGATTATACAAGCATCCGTAGTTAAACCCATGTTTATAATTTACATATATTTATTTCTTTGTCACAATACATTATATTTATATTTATGCCCTTTTATATACATATATATAAACAAAGCATACAAGGGAACCGGCCTACACACATTCCTAAATACTAAAATGCCAGTTAAACCTGTGGCGCATGTGGATAATATATAAATATAGGACAAGTATTTCCAGCAACACTACTGTTTATATAAATAGGCTGCATATTTCCAGCAACACTGCTGTTTTATATATAGGTTGAGTATTTCCAACAAAACTTTTGTTTATATATAGGCTAAGTATTTCCAGCAACACTGTTTTTATATATATAGGCTAAGTATTTCCACCAACATTGCTATTATATATATATATATATATATATATATATATATAGGCTGAGTATTTCCAAAAGCCTTTCCAAATTAAAAGAATAATGCAATACTGATGAGAGCCAATTATATCCTATTTTATGCCATATTTTAGCTTATTTCATATACTTTCACACCCACTTCCATATTCCATTTTCGTTCCATGTCATACTATTTCCCCATTTTATGTTGCATATGATTAAATATGTATAAGTTGTATTTAATAGAGTTTTGGATAAAATATGGAAATTAATGATTGGTTGTTTTTACTAATAAGCATTGTGATTTTCAAATAAACCTTGCAACATGCTGATTAGAAGAACTTCCTATCACTTTTTATGCAGAATGTTTTCCTGTTATTTTTTGGCCACGAACTTCTGTGTATTACCTTTTTACTAGTAATTTATTTCTATCATCTTTTTAAAAGATGACATCATCATCCAAGGTGGAAACGGATACCTCTTCAATGCCGAATCTGAATAAGCACAAAAAATCATGGTTATTTCCAAGTGGAGATGCAATTGCCAACTATGAAGAGGAAACCCATGTTAGAGATTTGTTGCTAAATTGTTGGAGAAAAATCTGCAGATTTGAAGTCGCACATTCTATTCTCATCTACTGTTATAACAATGTTGTTTTAATCTATGGATTAGCGAATCATAGATTTATCTCTTCTAAGTTTGTTGGTCGTAGGCCAAAACAAACTTAATATTTATTATATTTTGTTGCTTCAAATGTGTATATAAATAAGCACATTGTAAGGGAGCTGGGAAGATAGATAGTTTTTAATAAGAATTTGGTTGACATACTTTTAGAGTGATTTTCTATATTACTTCTGAATAAATAAAATAATATTTTTGTTTATCTGTCCAACGTAAAAAGGCATTTTATTTCCACTCACCGTGTGAACCAGAGGAAGGGCCCACTCTTGGAATGCTCGGTGAGGTTGTTGCATGTATGAAATAGTTAGAATTTATATTCTGTGTGGTTTAATCTTCTACAACATTTTATTTTTGTGTGATTTAATTTCCTGTGTTTTATTTATAATCTGGTTTAATACTGATCTTCATTGAATAATCATTTCAGCTATTGATATTCTATCAATGTTGGTGTGTTTATCTGAAGAATAAAGTGTGAGTTATATTCTGATTTATAAAAGAGTTTTTTGTTGTCTATGACAGTTCCTGTCACTACTGCTCCCATCATAGATTGTTAACAGTTTCTATCACACTTTTGATAGAAAGAAAAAATAGGAAAGTTGAACCAGATTTTCAGTAGGAAATTTACGTGTGTTTTAGTTGCATCCATCCCCACTTGATTCGCTGCTTTCCTCCCTTTAGGTACATTTCCACAACACTTCTCGCAAGCTACGATCCCCGGGTTGACACTCTTAGACCAAGCTGAAATCCTTCTTATTCTTTACCCCAGTTTTGGCCTATCAATACCTTGCTGCTAGATAAAAGAATATAAAATAAATAAAATAACATAAAGAATAACAATTTACTATAATTTTCCAAATCAAATGTTATCATAAACTTGACCTTCAACTCCATGGCACTGGTAGTAGGAAATGCACAAAATAGATATATAAAGAGATAAAAAATGAATCTAACCTAGATTCGATATTAACAATTGAAGAGGGAGAGTTGAGCTTTCTCTAAATCCTCTCGGCTGCAAAAATTCTACCTTTTACCAGCGCACAGTTCACCTAATGATAATAAGTTTCCATAATCCATATCATAGATTTATATAGCTTTTGGATTTGATTGTGTTCAAAGTTTTCAGCATCAACATTTCAAATCACACTTTGTGATCCATCATCAGGATGAAAGAGAGCAAGAGGAGAAGAAAAATTTGTTTCCTTTAATTTTTTCCTCTTTTTGCAAAAATTCCCAATGATGCATTTACCCAATTCAACAAAATAAAAATAGGGAAGAGTCACCATAGATTTTCGAGAAACTAAGGGACATATGGAACTCTTACAAAATTCATTTTCAACACCCAACAATTTTCTTTTCACCTAAGTTTCAACCTAGAGGAAAATATTTGCGTTTGGAAAACTCATACACCTAATTCCATTAATCTTTTAAATTTAATAATTTTTTTTAACTATTTTAATTTATTTCACCTATGTTTTAATATTTTATCGAGTAGAGGGTGAATGCACAAAGTTGGGTCCATGAAACGTGGAAGTTTTTGCCTTAGCTGAAAAAAATGAAATCGGCTTAGCGAAAACGAGATCCCGATTTTAAAAATCGAGATCCCGAGCCTAAATCACAAATGGGATCCCGCTTTTTAAAAAATGGGATCTCGTTTGCTAGAGGGTCCCAAATCGACAAATAGGGAATGAGATCCCAATTTGTAAAAAATGAAACGAATATTTGTTCATTTTTAAAAAATAAATACTGTCACAAAATGAGATCCTGTTTTGTGATAGTATTTATTTTTGAAAAATGAACAAATCTTCATTTTTACCAGTGTGTAAGAGATCCCGGTTTCTGAGAGACAACGACCTCCAGAAGACCTCCCAGGTACCATACTCTCCCTCATTTTTGGCATTTTTTCATTCCAAATTGAAATGTCAATAAATTAATTATTTTTAGCGTGTTTATTTTAAAAAAAAATTATGTTTTAAGAATTTTATTTCTTGTTATTGTAGAAATGAGGAATTGTACAAATAGATTAAAAAATATGTCAAATTATGAATATTTTGAATAGAAACGAAAAAATAAACCTTGAATTATATTTTAGAATCAAAATTTAACTTTTGAAACCTGAATTGTTTGATGAAACCAAAAAAAATTGTATTTGAAAACCATAATTGAAACGAAAAAAAATGCATTTCAAAACCCTAGAAATTGAAATGAATTAAAAATTTGCATTTAGAAACCCTAATCAAGATTTTTGAAATCTCGAATTTGAATCAAAGCAAAAAAAAAGGAATTTCTAAACTCTAGTTTGAAATGAAACTAAAAAATTGCATTAAAAACCCTAATTGCTTAGAAATTGGAACCCCAAATTTAATTGAAACAATTTTTTTTGCTAAAACCCTAAATTGAAATCGAACAAATCATTTTGATTTTGAAAACTCTAACATTTGAGCTCAAGAAAATTCATTTGCATTGCTTAAATCTTTTAAATTTCATTTGCATTGTATTGAGAAAATGATATGTTAAACTTTAGTTTCAATGTTAAATTATAATTAGACTAGAAAAACATTCCATTTTTTGTGAAATGAGTACAGTATTCCTATTGAATTTTCATTTAGAACTATATTTTATATGAATTTTGATAATTAGTTATAGGTCAAATAACCAATCCTATTAAAAAGATGAAATAAAAATAAAAGAAAAATAAAAATATACTCTAAATTCAAAATCTAGCTTCATCTAGGGTCTATGACAACAATATCATCTTCAAACTTAAATTTTTTTAGTTTCTATTTTTCTCAATTTAGATTCAATAAATTCAAAGAGTTATTGTTTTTTAAGTGAAATTAAACACTAAAATACATAAGAGAAAAAAATCCTTATGTAGGAAGGAACATCACATTGACATTCACGCTAGACATTCAACTACTTTAATATATCCTTTATTTCCAATATGTTTTCCTTGATTAAAGTCACACTTCATCATGCAAATAATTTCAATTAGAAGAAGGCTATAAGAATGATTATTTATCTCATCTTAACAATCATCTTTGAAATCCTTTATAATTTATTAGTCTTGTTTTCAAAGACCTATAACGCCCTGCCACATAACCCTAAAGGAAGTTGCAACTCAATGCAGAAGCGTACAATTTCTTTTCTTAAAAGTGCATTATTAACAAGGAAGATGCACATCACTACCGCACCAACCTTAAGGTGCATGACAAAGATTACTTCTAAAAACCATAACACACACATTACACACTAAAACATTTATTAAATATGCAACATGAAATAAGATACATTCATTCAAGCATTAAACTATAACACATACGATAAATTATAACAAGTTCCAAATTACATTAACTTACAAGTAAGATTACAATAAGAATTCACATCACATTAACTCAATAGATAGGTTACATCTCTCATTCCCCGAATGAGGTACAACATATAAATGTGATTACATATACAATTATCCACCTCGAATACAAATGAGGGGAATAATTACATGAGCTAAATTGAAATAAATATAAGCATAAAATAAACACTGGAACCACTGCGAGCTCTCCACAAGAAAACCTTGCCATCACGTACTGAAGATCAAGGGGGGGCCAACAGCGTAGGGCGCATGTTCCTCCCAACCAAGTGGTACTTGTAGGCCCACCCCTGTACTAGGATATAGTAACAAGGATACATGGCCAACCTACTACCTCTAGACACAGGATGATGCAAAGCTAAATGAAACCACCATAAGATCAAACACTAACTCAAGGATACAATTCTACCTAAGTTATTGACTAAATAAACCAGTGAACCATATACTATTGACCTAGGAGATGTGTCACCACAAAGGTGCATGAGTCACCTGTCAGATCTTTCCAGATCCCGACCCCCATCCAAAATCACACTCCTACTATCAACACACGAAACATACCCACTCAAAACTATGGAGAAAACAATTAACCAATCCACTTCATCCAAAGGAGGAACAAAACATCCCCATTCATGGAAACTAGGTAACACACTAAAGACGAAAACCACATTGCCCAAAGGAATTAATTCGGGTTGACAAAACATTACAAGCCCCATCGTCTAAAGACCTTTCTAGAAGACTTACAAATTCTTGACTAACACTATAACCCATTTCCCAAAATGAACTAGAAGAAAAATTTACGTAAGGGCAATCAAAACGTGAATTGAATCTAATATTTGGATATACTAAATTCATTTCCCTTCCATATTGATCTCACAGTAAAAATAACAATTGCCCTAATAAAACAATTAATTTAAATAATTCAATGCCTCTTTAGAACAACCTAGGGAAATACTAAATTACAGTAAATAATTCATCGATTACTTTTAAAAATAATATAATTTCCCCAAGGGCTTAACTCACCCAATTTCCCTATTGAAGTAAATATGCATGCATTTTTATTTTTTTAAATTACAATTGAAAAAATATATACATTTATTAAATATATACATATAATATATTCATTAAATATATATATAATAACTTTCCATTAACAATAATTATCTCTTCATTTAAAAACTAAATCAATAATTTATATTTAATAAATATGTATATATATAATATATTATATACACAGTATATATATACATATATATATTTATAATAAAATATATTATATTTAATAAAACTCAAAATCCGAAATTCAAAATCGAATTTATTAAAAGGTGGACTAAATTCCATCTTTAAAAAAAATGTAGACATGCGCATATAATATGAGGAGGGGGGGCATGTTGCCACTGACCCTCCCCATGGAGGGGTGCGATGGTGAAGGTTCCACCGTCCCCTTCCCTTAGGGGAAGCGACAATGGAAAATCCACCACCTGCCTCCCTTTAGGGAGAGCGGCGATGGGAGATCCCCATGCAACCCCTCATACAACTAATAAAACCACATTAAAACTCAACCACAACAATTGAATTCGCGTACAACGAATTTCGGAATTGATTTTTCAATAAAACAAAATTAAAATTTATTTCAATATATTTTATATACAGATTCCATTTCAATATATATTATATATATATATATATATATATATATATATATATATATATATTCTCCAATATATATATATATATATATATATATAAACATATCAAATCTTTAACCTAAATTGAGTAAAATATTTCACAATGAGATTCTTCTTAAAGATTTTCAACACAAAGATTCAACCACTGGGGTTTTCCAAAATTTCCAAAAGAGTAAATACTCAAATCAACCATAGAGGGTTCTCAAATTAGAGAAATTATTTAGACTCTATATTTCATTCTTTTATACAGAGAGAAATTTTACATCTACAGAGAACAAAATTTAACAAACAAAATTATGCAAAAAAAATTGGAATATCCTCAATTTCATAGAAGATTTTTAAAATCACGTTTCCTCTAAATTTTGTATTGTTTAAAAACAATTCCCTATAGAAGCTTTCAACAATTTTCTACAAAGAAACTTTCAATAAATTTTCTTACACAAAAACTTTCAATAATTTTTCTACACAGAAGCTTTCAATGAATTTTCTAAATCTTATAATATTTTCCTCTGAGTTTTTCCACAGCAATTCTACAAACACATAAGCCTTACAATTTGTTTTAAACAACTAAAAGCTTCTACTAAAAATACAAAATCTTCTTACACAGACAATCTTTCAATTTCTTTTTAATCAATTTAAACAAAGCTTCTACAAAATTGAATTTTGTACGGACAAACTTTTTAAATCAACTAAATAAATTAAACAATAAAAGAACTTATTTTATTGAATCTTGAAGAAATGAAGGTTGGAGCAGAGCCTCGCCTTTAGAATTCAATTTCCAAAGCCTTTTCCAAAATCACCACATCCAGAAAGATGCAAAAATACAAAACCAACAATCTTTCCCGAGAACCTCTTTTCAATCTTCAACAAAACAATTTTTCTACCAAAATATCCCCCTCTCCATTCCTGTGAAGTAACTTCTTACCTCACTCAATTATGGAAAATATTCTCTCTGAGAATAATTTCTCAACAAGAGTGATTAATAAATTCTTCTCACACACATGTCAAATTAAAAATATATTTTCAACAACCACAGATATTTCCTCTAAAACATTTACAAGTCATTTTTACCTTTTAATGATTTCAAATCACAATTTAATTTCTAATTAAAGTTAATCAATTAATCTATTTGCTTAATGCATAAATTTAATCAATTAATTTATTTACTTAATAAAATAAATTTAATCCCAAAGATTAAATTACTTTACTAAATAAATTTAATTTAATTAATTAAATAAATACCAACATCATTTAATGCATAATTTAACATTTATTTCCATAACATAAACCTTGCAGAATTAAATAGCAATAAACAAGGCAAAAGAAGACATATCGAACAAGCATTGACGACACACTATAGCTAGGGTGTAGACCTGACACAAGTAACCTAGCTACTATCTCCCAATCAAATTACCGTTGGGTCGACACGCTCAAACCTATGAAGCCAGGAGGAATCGATGTCATGTATCTACAAACCCATATCTGAGGTATCAATAGCACATGTATATAAAATCATCATAAAACACACCATGAAGAGGAAATTACAGAATCACAGGGCGCTCGCAAGAGAGTGATGTAATCTCGTCCCCTTCACCAATACAGTATCACCAAACTAACAATTCCATCATTAATAAAACTCATGAGCAATAATCATGTTATAATTAACCAACATTATTCTTAATCAAAGCATGTCAAGTAAAACATCAAAGAAAGTACATCTCTTCACACACACAGATTCCATGTCGCTCTATAAGAAATGATAAAATAATAAAGCATCATGATCTAACATACGAGAAAAATAGAGGGGTGTTACAAGACCATTGTGGAGATCCATACTCTTATTAATTACTTTATAGAAATATTTATGCAATCCTTTCATCCACTTCTTAATGGAGTTTACCACACATTTTATCCTATTTAATGTAGAGTCTTATTGTTGAGAAATTATGATAGGAATAGTGATAAAACTATCTATTTCATACTTGAGGGTCTTATGAATTTATTAAGACAATATTTTCAATATATGACATATTTGAATTCAATTCTTGCTTGGTTTACCAATCCTTATGCATCCTAGATATAATAGTAGACACTATAGCTTTCATCCATTGTGTTCTATAGTTTTCTTACCTATATTAAAATAATATTTATTTGATAATCTACTAGGGTTAGCTAACTATTACCTTAATCAATTAATGATGTATCAGTCTCAACAAATTTTAATCCTTTAAGTAATTCAAAAATATGGTGCATAAGGTTCTTGGTTTCTTCAAGTGGTTCTTTAAGGCTATACAACATAGTTGCAATCTAAGACAAATCCCTTTTTGGTGGCTTAATGATTATTTTCCTATTTTGAATGTTATATTCTAGCCAAGTGAGGACAAAAGAAGGAGCATAATCTTCCTAAGAAGGAAAGTGTAGTTAATTATATGGATTCCTTAAACCCAAGGCTTTTTGGAGGATGAGAGTTTGCATAGTTTCTTTTACATTGAGTATGCCTTTGTGAATCTTTCTTTCTATTTTATTCATTAATATATCTACCTCTTTCATAGTCAAATTTATGATAATTGAGTCTTCATGATCATTTTCTTCTCCTTGGGATTCCTCAACTTCTTGCACCATTTTCTCATCCTTCACATTTTTTATTATCCTTCTAGTGATATCATTTTCCTTAAGCTCGTATTTAATATTTTATTAAGAATATTCTCCTTAGTTTGATAAAATACTCTATCAATATTTAATAAGGAGTGTGGAGAATATAAAATAGGGTATAAAAATAGACCTTGTATTACTTCCTTATTTTGTGAGGATTGGGAATTAAATGTTTATTTTTTCTCCTTGTGTTCTTGAAATAATAGGATTAGGACTATCATTAGTTGGTAAATATTGATATGTTAAAGAATAGTTAGAATGAACATAAATTTTATCAATGTTTGTTTGCAAAATTAGTTAGCAAATTTAGTTAGATAGTATCCAACATTCATTTCTATTTTATGTTTTGATCTCTCTTAGTCTAAAATCTCAACTTTTGCACTAGTTACCTAGACAATAAATAATCTAAATATTTTTCTTTTCTAAGTTCTTTTAGGTTCTTTCAATTACAAATAATCTAAAAAAAAATACTTGATTCAACATTAAATAATTTTATATTATACATTTTATATCATAAAATTCATTTAAGTGAGTTTAATATTAATGAAAAAAATGTTAAATACAATAATATTATATTCAATTAAAAAAATATCCAGTTAAAATATAAATCAAACTCAATATTAATCATACATAATTATGTGTTTTCTATTACGAAAATAGTCATTTTATTCATAAAATAAAAAAATATTCATAAACTAGGCACTAACTTGCAAGTCCATTATTCCAAGGGCCACCCAAACTTCACCCTAAGTTCGCTAAACCCTAAGCCCTGAACTCTAAAATCTAAACCCTCAACACTAAAGCAATCATTTTGTCTTAGGACCTTAAAATAAAATTTGGTTGCCTTAGGCAACTCCATCAAATTTCATTCAATTAAGCCATGTCATTTTGTTGTAGAACCTTACTACAAAGATCCCCTTAAGCCATCCTATTACCATAAACTCTAAACTCTAAACTCTAAACCTTAAACGGGCTAAAGACATCATTTTTTCCTAGGCCCTTAATGAAATTTGGTTTCCTTGGGCAACCTCACCAAATTTTATTCACTTGAGCCATGCCATTTTTTCCTAGGACCTCACTAGACATATATCCCCTTAAGCCATCCTATCACCCTAAATCACAAATCGATGTCTTAAGGGGTCCTAATTTGATATTTCTTAAAGGGATCAAAAAAGTATTTAAAATTTGGTGAAGTTTCCCAAGGCAACCAAATTTAACAATAATAAGATTATGCAAGATTATAATATGAATGATATTTCATGATCTAGGTTGGTCAGTTGGAACAAGAGCTATCTCAATCAACTATTCCACAAGAAATTGTTCTTCACTAACTTGCAAGTTCATTATATTCCAAGGGACACCAAAACTTCACCCTAGTTTCCGTAAACCAAATTTAACAATAATAAGATCATGCGAGATTATAATATGAATGAGATAAATCATGATCTAGGTTGATTAATTTACGGTTTAGGGTGATAGGATGGCTTAAGGGGAACTATGTCTAGTAAGTTCCTAGGAAAAAATGACATGGCTTAAGCGAATAAAATATGCTAAAGTTGCCTCAGACCTTAATGAAATTTGGTTGCCTTGGGCATCTTCACCAAAATTTATTCACTTAAAATTCATGTCATTTTGTACTAGGACCTTACTACATAGATCCTCTTAAACCATCCTATAACCCTAAAACCTAAATCTTAAAATATAAAGCATAAATCCTATAACATTCCTATTTTTCCATCTTTTAGAGAATAGTGAACATTCTTAAATCTTTTAACTTCTACTAATTGTTGTCCAAAATCACTATCAACACTTTCATGCATACAAATTCCTAAGAATGAAAGATTTCCATAGTCAATGCATTGTCTAGAAATACAAGAACTTAAATAAAACAATTTACCATTAGATATTTCACAAAACAAAATTGAAATAAACTCCCTTATTGCTTCAAGTGGCATATTAATACCACATTCCTATATAATCATGTTAGTATGCAAGGTACAACGTATATATCGAAAAACATCATATAAATAACAAAATTGAACATGCATTTTACAACAACAAGATATTTGTTGCTTATTAATTTTCACATACCACAATTTACATTTTTCAAAAGACCTTTGACTTATTTTAATATTACCGGGTAACACTAAATCGCCACAAAATTTTCTATAAAATTTAGTTTGTGTTGTATGTAATAGGTGTTTTGGGTGAGGATCATGAACTTTGGATCCCACCCTTAATTTTAAAACATCTCTAGCATTATATGAAATCCTAGCATTATCATGCCAATATTTTTCAGTCAAAGATTTAATTTCAACATTCAGTTTCATATCAGACCTCGGGAGTCGACCACTGAAACTCCAACATTGGTTGATAGGATCATTTTCTATACTTTCTCTTCTTTTTTCCGCTCTTAGCAATGTTTTAGGATGTATTTTTAAAACTTCACTAATATTTCTTACCATTCTTTTATTCAAAGTTTCTTTATTAACTATAATAGTTGTTATAGCTCTTATTGCTGCATTTTTATCTTTAGATCGACTATTTTTTCCAATAGATTGAATGGCACTAGCAACAATACACAACATGTTTTATTGATTGATCTTTTCTTTTTGGTTTAACAAAAAAGCCCAACCTTTTCATTATTTTCCAAATGTTTTGCATTCTCATCAATTGCATCATTAGTTGACATTGAATTGCAATTTTTTTACGATAAAAGAATTCATTGTATATTCTATTCGCATGTGTTCTTATTTTCCTCCAAGAAATTTGACGAGGAAGATTATCTAAAACACCACTTTCAATTTAAAAAAAAGTATTTTCATTAAATTCAACATCACATTCTAGATTTTCATCTCCATATTCATCTTCATCTTCATTTTCATTTTCAACTTCAAAACGATTTACATTTTCATCTTCATTTTCATCAACAAAACGGTTTTCATTTTCATTTACATCAACAAAACGGTTTTTGTTTTCATTTTCAACAAAAGGATCATTCTCAATTTCATTTTCAACAAAAAGGATCATTCTCATTCTTATTTTCAACAAAAGGATCATTCTCATTTTCATTTTCAACAACTTCTATAAAATTTTCATCTCTCTAAATATTATCAATGTCAACATCGTTATGTCCATCATCTTGTAAAACTTCTACATACAAATTTACCATTTCAGTAACATGTGGATTAGAAGACGTACCTACATTTGTGCATATTGAAACATTCTCCATAGCATTGAAAGAGGGATTTGAAGACATAGTAGGACTTGCTAATATAATCATATTATTCTCCAAATTGACTTCTTGCAAATTAGCTTCATCTACAACCATGGTCTCCTCAATGTTTTCATCTTCAATAGTTGTGGAATTGGATGCTCCCCCATCATTCATTGATTTAATTCTCATTCTTCTTTGTCTTTGTCTTTGTCTCTCATTCTCTTTGTTTGCTTCAATTTCTTCAAGAGTCAATGTCTTCCTCCTCGATATGTTGCAGCTGTCTAATGCGAGATCCCATTATTCAACCACAATAAACCATGTTTGGAGAACATTGATTTAGGATTGTGTTGTAGATGATTATTAAGAACCTTTTTTTATCAGTTTTGGGTGGGTCATGGAAATGGGTAGCATTTTTGTGGACTCCCTCTAATTTTTTTTTTTGAAAATCCATAACGTGAGCGCATTATAATGTGCTCATGTTATGGCTCATTATGATGAGTCTGAGGCTCGGCAACTACAAACCAATAATGCGAGCATGTTATAACGCGCTCATGTTATTGACTGTTAAAAGGAAAAAAAGAAATTCAAATATTTCATTAGCATTTCGACTATCTTTTTTTGCAGCCATGGCCAAAACCCCCACAATTTTGTGCTCGTGTTCTAGGAGGAGAAATTCAACAAATTTCTTCACCAACAATTGATATTTCTTCGCAACGATGGTGCCACGACGAGGATGAGCTATGAGAGGTAAGGATTCTATGATTTTTGTTTTGAATTAGTTACTTTTAGGTTGAATTTGATATATATTTGTTTGAATTTTTAGGAGATGCAAATCAACCTGCAAACCCTCAAAATCCTCAATAGGAAGACCAACCAAATCCTCAACATCAAAATCAACCACAACATCAACCTCCTCCACCAATCACTCAACCCCCTCCTAACACTCAAAAAAATTTAATGAGTTAAATTAAGAACAAAAAAAAGGAAATTGAGGATTTGATCAGTAGGTTGAGTGATCCAAATGGTTCAACCACAAAAAGAATGACCCTCGTAATTTCATTGAAAGATATGTTAAAAAATGTAGATTCAATTAGCAAACAAATAACTGGATGGAAAGATAGAAGGTAGGTGGCTAGGGATTATTATGCAAATAAACTATCATACAACGATGTAAAGGATTTAAAAATTATAAAAGGTGATTTGTGCTCATTATTCACTGACCCATGCACAAATCAAAATCTTACCCTCAATGCGAGGAGGTTTCCTATCCATTGGTGCCACCACCAACACATTAGGGACCAATTTTATGATAGGTGGTACATGGTCTTCGATTACCCACTGTGCAACAATTGCGAGGTCCTACAATATTTCCTTAAGAAACTATACAGTGAGTTCATATTGAACAAAATCCCAAATTATTTTGATATGAGTTATTTCTAGGGGAGATTTTTGGGGTTAGCTCAGGATAGACCTAGTGCACAGTCGGATCCTACATGGCAAGGTAAACGATATCTCACTAGGCCACCTTGTGAGCACATTGTTATGCCTTCCATCATGAAGGAAAGTGCTGACATAGAGACATTGCAGGCGATCAACACTTTGACCCAAAGTGTCATCCATCATACTAGCCCTATTCTAAAATTTCATCCAAGGGAGTCTTTGAGTGGTGGCCTTCGAACACATGTGTGTCAATCTTGCGGGGCTACTTGTTCATATGACCTAACTGACACTCAGGAGACTGGTACGTAGGATCCATCTGCAGCTATGAAGATGGAGAGGGCAACTGACATTTTGCATCAGGCATATGGCATTGATAGTCCGGTAAAATTTAGTGCATGTTCATCGAATTTAATTTATTAAATTTTGATTTTGAAATGCAAGATTAATTAAAAATGTTTTATGATTTTAATAAAATTGTAGGGTCATAGTGTTGAGACTAGATACACTGGCCCCCCACCAACTTATTTCTGCAGTACACCTATCGCTAGGGTATGTAACTAGTAAACAATTATAAATTTATTGCATGTTAATAGCATTGTTTTACGAATGGTAATTTAATATGTGATTTTGGATGTTGAACAGACTAATATTGGAGGTTTTGATGGAACACTTCCCAATGGTAATGGATTTACTCAAACCTACACATAGGTAATAGAATAAAGAGTTTAACTAATGAATCAAGTACTTAATAGATTTGTGTAGTTTATATGCACATCGTTGATTACGTTGAATAATTTGTTGTTTTATTTTCAGTTGTTGCAAGATGATACACCTCTGAATGTGATGAGGGCAATGGATATTGGTGTCGTATTTGTTATACAATCCTCGATGGCTCTGTTGGAAGAGGTATGAGTCAAATTAGTAAATTTAAATTTACATTTGTTGTTATAGATGTTAGTTAGTGAAAAATGAAACCATTATTGATTCACGTAGTTTAATTTATATTTGTATGGTTTATACAGGGCTTGAGCATGCCTGAGCATGGGCGTGATAATATTTCCCTCATGGAGAGAGATTGTGAGATGCCGGTAAGTGATTATTTTGTCAAATATATCATTTTTTATAACGTAATTTCTATATATACATGTCTTTACTTCTTATTGTAACAGTTAAAAATTCACCATGAACTAAACCCTAGGAGGAGTAGCAGGAGCACTCCATGAGCACAACAAAAATGAGTGACAGACCTATCACCATTTGATCGAAAAAGAAAGGGAAAGATTTTATTTCCAAGGCATGGAGAGCAATGACTTTTGATTCCAAAGCCCTTTGTTGTATGCCTACATGGCAGTTTTTTACATATTTTTATTGGACATATTCGACATTGTATGCCTATATGGCATTCTCGTAAGGCTATATGGCTATTTTGTACATATATTTCATACTTTTATTGACATATATTGATGTATGCCTACATGGCTATTTGGTTAATACAAATATCTTTTATCGATGCCTGTCTATATTTGCATTTTAAATTGATGGTTCAATAGATATAAGTTACGTGTATTCAAGTGTATACTTTACAACTTACATGTATACTTTGTGACTTACGTGCATTCGAATGTATACTTTGTGGCTTACGTGTTTTCATGTGTATACCTTGTATTCATGCATATAATTTGTTTCAATTTGTGTATACTATGTATTCGTGTGTATAATTTTTGAGGCTTACGTGTTTTTGAGTACTTGTACTTCCCTTATTGACATGTACATGCTTGACTTATTCACATGTATAATTATTAGTTGGTTAGCCCTAGCATTGATCTATGCCATCCTCAATGCATGATCCTTGAGATGGAGTAAGAACACCCTCAAGGTCAAAAGCAGTTTCACATGCATTCTTCATAGGCTTGTTTTGGTAGTCAAACCAAAAACTTCTTGCATCGTTGAAACAAAAAAATTTATCCTTTATAGCAGGTCTGAAGCCATTATCATTCTCCGTTGGTTCTTCATGTATCCACTCCCCATTAATGGCTGCCTCATGACCTTCATGAAACCAAGCTTTTATCTCATTTGTGATAGAAGAAATGTATGAAGATTTATCTTCCTCCTTATGAACCATTCATTATCATGAGAGATGGGTTCTTGTGAACTACTCATGAATCATGGGTCAATGAGTTTTACTTGTAAAACTACACGATTGAATCCTGATAGAGATATCACAATATTTATATATCTAAATGTGTTATTTCCTTCAGCTAAAATTTGCGCTTATAC
>CM021100.1:650281729-650325502 GCA_007115665.2 Sequoiadendron giganteum
AATGCAAAGAGGGAGGGTTTATTGAAACTCATATACCCGGGCCTTCCCAGGCCATTCCAAAGCATCAAACATCTACAAAATACCATTCACAAGGTCAAAATTTCTTTACATAGACCACTCCTTCAACACTTTTTCAAAATCACTCCTTGGTTCCTCAAATTCTCATGGAAAAGTGCTTGTTTCAGCCTAAGAACCCCATCCTATTGTCATTAGTTTCATTCCAAGGCATGTTAAACAATAAAATACCCTAATATAACAATTTAAATGCCATCCCACAAAGAAAAAAGTCATAATAGTAGGTGGGATGGCCATTTCATAATCAAATCCTACTGAAACCCTTGACTGGCTTGAAATGAGCAGTTTCAGAAAATTGTCAATTGCTCCCTTCAAATGTACTATTAAGCCCTCATAATTGATGCATTAGAGAGTTAAGACATGTTCCTACAATATTATATTATTTTTCTATCAAGGGGAGGCTGTACAGATCCGTACAAGTGCAAGAAAGTGCAAAAAAACCAGTGAATTTCTGGAAAACAATGTTTTTTTATCATAAAAATGGATTTCAAAATGAACAAAACTCCTCCCTTCGAGCCAATGGAGGTTGTTTAAACCTTTTTCAATGAAAAAAAACTCCCCCAATTCTTATAAATAATAAATAACCACCTTTGAAAGCATATAACCAGTACAAGCAAAATGTCTTTAATGACCCTCTTACAACATGGAGATACCCAAAATTGAACCAAATTTCAAAATGCATATAACCAGTACAAGCAAAATGTCTTTAATGACCCTCTTACAACATGGAGATACCCAAAATTGAACCAAATTTCAAAATGGAAGCATAGATTGTCATGGTGCTCCTACACCAAAAAATTATCAAACACTCACAATGCCATTACACTCATTAGATTTTAGAATCACCATCATGGTTATTCACTTTCACACATAAATGTGCTCCGGCTAGCCTAGTGCTTCCATAGTTTGTACACATTTATCTATGCTAGGTTAAATTTTGTACACGATGATTGTAAGTATTATTTAAATGAAGCCTTGAATGACAGATATTTTTCAATTAACTTGAATGGATACATTTTTTAGGAACTAATATTCATCTCATTACCATGGTACAGATAAAATTATTCGCCATGCCGAAGAAAAAGACAAAGAGGAAACTAACAGATGAAGAGAACGAAACCTTGAAAGAAAGGGAGAGAGTTCGGGTGGAAAAATATCATGAAAAGAAGAAATTGGAAATGATTGATTAAAACAACTCGATTGTAGATGAACCTCAATCGTAAAAAAGAGAACGGGAATTGGCAGCACAACAGGCACGAATGTGAAAGTATCGTCGTAAGATAGATTCAGATATCGTAGTTAGAGACACACCCTCTACGACAAGTGAATATGAAGGGACACCATTAAGCACAAGTGAATATGGAGGGACACCATCTAGCACAAGTGAATATGGATGGACACTATCTACTACAAGTGAATATGGAGGGACACCATGTACCACAAGTGAATATTGTTGGACACCATCCAACACATCTCAAGTTGAGAGTACAACATCACTCAGAATTGACAAAGAAGGTATGCCATCATCCCCATGTGAACCTCAAGGTATGTCTTCTTCTCCACACTCGATCGAAGGTACGCAATCTAGCCCACCTCAATTAAATATTGATGAAATTCCTAATGTTGAGATTTATGTACCTAGGAGAACACCACCTAGAATTTTGCGTAGAAAGCCAAAGTATTTGATTAATATTGATGATGAGATTTTGCAGCACATGGAAGGTAAGATCTCAACATGCAATTGTAGAAGATATGCTGATAAGATTTGGGAACAATTATTTGAAAGGCTAAATGAGACTGCAAGATGTCAACTATTTGTTGAAATGATGCAGGGTGTAAATTATAGGAACATCATGAAGACTCTTGGGTTGAGAACGTCGAATGCATTGAGTGAAGACACTATTGTGAAGAATCTAATGGATTCTTATGAGAGTGTGGGTAAGACCTCACGCTCAAAGGATAGTAATGTCACCTGACGTATTATTACATCAACTTTAGTAAGTTGTCAAACAAAGAGAGCTCATCTAATTAAAAATACTAGTGAACAAATGGGAATTAGTAGAAATTTTTTGTCAAGAGCCATTCAAAGGTGGCAAAGAGTTGAGGGCAATGATTCAAATGAATTATGGGAATTCTCGGGGAGACTGTCATGAAAAGATAAAGAAGTTGTTGAAGCCTTGAGAACACTAATTGAAGAGTATTGGAATAATAAGACAAGGCCATCTCCGAATCAAAGAGATGTGGTAAGAAGGAGAATCGGTAGTCGGAATCGTGAGCCACATCCAAAGCATTTTTTGGATATGACTCAAACCCAATTTTTTCAAAAATTTGAAATTGATTATCCTCAAATTAGTATTTCTCAAATATTTTGCACTACTTGTTGTAGACTACATATTGAATTTTCTAACCATTATGATTTTTATCGTTCTATATGTTTAGATTTGCATACTAACGATATTCTGCAAGATTGTGGTATAGAAGCCCAACCAAAATCTTCAAGAGAGTTCTTATCAAAAAAATTATGTGAAATAGAGGATGGCCAGATATTCTTTAGGACAACATGCTTGGATGGTTCATGTGAGCGTTGCGGTGGCTTCCAGCATATGCCAGTATGTCAACATATGGAAAGCGAAGATGAGGTGGGATAGAAAGTAGTAGAGTTTAGGAAGTATAAAATAGTGGCATATGCTACAAAAGATGGGTCTCAATAAAAAAGGTGTGATTTGGTTATTGAGAAGATTCCAATTTACCAATTTATGACCACATTTCATGACAATATACTATCTGAGTATGCAATGCATACCCATAGAGCCCGATGGTTGGACACAAAATTTAAGCTATGCAAAGACACCTTTCCAGTTGGAAGCATAGTATCCGTGGTTGAATTTTCGGAGAACTACACTCTACAACCACAACATGAGGTGCAGTCACAGTATTACAACTCCACACAAGTTTAGACATTTGTGCACATAGCATTCATTCATGCATCTGATAGTACAGATGAGAAAAGGAAGGTATTGAGGGAGTACCACTTTTACATTAGTGATGATCTCGCACATTCTCCAGAGTTCTTGCAATGTTTCTTCTGGATGTTCTATAGTAGTTTGGCTTAGAGGGGCATAAAATACGATCAACATATAATATGGTCTGATAGTTGTGAAACATAGTTCAAGAACTCGTGCATGTTCTATTGGTTATGTAGGATGAATGTCATTACAGGTGTTCAACATATTTGTAACTTTTGTGAGGCCAGAAATGGAAAGGGGGAGAATGATGGTACAAGAGCATGCGTGAAAAGAGCATTAGAATGAGAAGAGTTAAAGTATAAAGATAGTGCAAAGTTGATAGATGCAAAATCAATCGTCGAGTGGTGTAATGTTTTGATGGGTCTAGGTAATGAAGGTACGTCTTCAATTCGTAGATTTTTTTGGTTGATGGATGATACTAACATTGCACCATACGAAGACTGTTGTACACTAAAAAGATCGAGTGAGGTACACTCTTTCCTTAGCTCAAATGTAGGTTCATGGAGTATCGATACACGAAAGATTGCATGCTTTTTTTCTTCATGTACAATGCAAGCCTGGAATGATTGTGAGTCAGGGGAGTGGGTTGACAAATGGTTCACAAGTTATCTTAGCCCACTTCACACGTATCACCCTCCGACGGCATTGGAATTGACATAGATGGAATCATTGGTCGACTTTGACGACGTATTAGATCTAGTTCAACCAGGTGATATATTTACTTGCTTAGTTGTTTAAATTCCATATCGTTATCTTACTTTGTACTGTATTCATAATTTTGACAAATTTCAAGAGATTTTCTACACATATCAATGTAGGGAATGTTTATGCAGTTATTGCAAATGAAGACAATGAAGAGGGAACAAAATATTACTTGTGTCATTGTGTTGAGGCCAAAAATAAATTGGAGGCCCCAGTTATAGATGGAGAAAACATCGAATACCCTACAAGCTCAGTTGTGATTACTGGAACATGGCTTAGAAGGTACCCACATTCAAGTGTTATACATTGGCTATTTCAAGACTTTGACATGCATCGTAAGATTCTTCATTACTCGAACCTTATTATGGCATCCAATGTTCATTTGACCAAATATGGGGGTAGACCTTTGAACAAGACCTTGTGGAAGGTCCGTGAGTCTGACCATGAGGCAATACTTGACACAATAAAGAGTAGAGCAGACCCGGATGGTTCATTGGATTAATTTGTAAGTATATGCACATTGGTTCTTATTAATTTATACTTGTATTCACATTAATTTGTTTGATGCCAATGCTATCATCTTCTTTTACAGTGATTGGTGTCCCCTTGCAAAAAATGTAGATATATGAGCCATCCAAGAGAATGTCAGCCAGAAAAGTAATGCAACATCCTTATTTTGATTCCTGCATGCAACATCTATAAGTGCCTTCCATCTATTTTTATTTCATTTCCATTTTGGATGCTCTTTATATTTCTCTTTTACTTTGCGTATTTAGAAGTAAACTACTAAAAAATGATTGATCTCTCATTGCAGAAAATGCTAATTTAAGAGCCATCAAAGAGAATCTCAGCCAAAAAAGCAATGCAACATCCTTATTTTGATGATTTTGAGAAATCTCAATTTTGATTTCAAGCCATTATAAAAGAGTGTTAAGCTTAGCGAGGGAATCTCAAGTTACTCAATTGAATTTAACCTCATAATGAGCACCTATGATGTAGACATTTAAAGATAATGTCGAATGTATGAGTGACATTGTAAAAGATCTATGAGAACGAAGTGCCTGAGGCATTGTAATAATATTTACTTACATAATGAGATATGCTCACATATTCTAAGGTTGGAATTCATTTTTGGTGCAGTAGCACCTTGTTCTGTAAATGCCTTCAATAGGAAAATTTGAAAATTTTGAATTTTGAAATGTAAACAATCTGAAAAAGGTCATGTAAACAATTTGAAACTTCTGTTCTGCAACTTGTGTGACCAAACTACCTGCTCCAACACATCTGAATAGGTATTTTTATGCTAGGCATGGTCTTGTTTCACACCGAAACATGTGGAATCGCTTGAGCTACTTTCCACCAGATCGATCCCTTAAGGGTCGAAAGTGCAAAATGGCTATAAATTTTAGCATACTATTACTCAGATACTGTGATGCTTAGAAACTTCTCATCTGATCCTATAGGATTGTGTTGGGCCCCTCTACAAAAACCTCTCTCATTTTTGGCTATCTCGAAGTTGTTTTCCCGTGGTCGCGGATTTTCACTTGATGGAAAAAGCATCAAATGCAAGCAGGGCAAAGTTGCAAAGTGGTGCAACTTTTATTCTACAACTTGTGTGAACAAGAAAACTATTCCAACATATTTGAATAGGTATTTTTATGCTAGACATGGTCCTCTTTCACATCGAAACACGTGGAATCACTCTAAGCTATGTTCCACTGGATCAATCCCTTAAGGGTCCAAAGTGCAAAATGGCTGCAAACTTCAAAATGCTATTACTTGGATACCATGACACTTAGAAACTTCCTGTCTGATTCTATAGGATTGAGTTGGGACCCTCTAGAAAAACCTCTCTCGGTTTTGGATATCTCAGAGTGGTTTTCTCTTGGCGGCGGATTTTCACTTGATGGAAAAAGTGTCAAAGTCGAGTTGTGCAAACTTGCAAAGTGGTGCAACTTTCGCTCTGCAACTTCTGTGACCAAACTAACTACTTGAACGCATCTGAATAGGTATCTTTATGATAGGCATGGTCTTTTTTCGCACTGAAACACATGGAATCTCTCTGAGCTATGTTCCACCAGATCGATCCCTTAAGGGTCTTAAGTAAAAAATGGCTACAAACTTCAACATGCTATTACTTAGATACCATGACACTTAGAAAATTCTCCTCTAATCCTAGAAGATTGCGTTGGGCTCCTCTACAAAAACCTCTCTCGTTTTTGGCTATCTCAGAGTGGTTTTCTCGTGGCGACAGATTTTCACTTGATGGAAAAAGTGTCAAATTCAAGCTGTGCAAAGTTGCAAAGTGGCACAACTTTCACTCTGCAACTCATGTGACCAAAATAACTGCTTCAATGCATCTGAATAGGTATTTTTATGCTAGGAATGGTCTTGTTTTTCACCGAAACACGTGGAATCGCTCCAAGCTCTGTTCCACCGGATCGATCCCTTAAGGGTCCAAAGTGCAAAATGGCTGCAAACTTCAGCATGATATTAATCAGATACCTTGATGCTTAGAAACTTCTTGTCTGATCCTATAGGATTATTTTGGACCTTTCTTAAAAAAACTCTCTCAATTTTGGCTATCTCAGAGTGGTTTTCCCATGGTGGCAGATTTTCACTTGATGGAAAAAGCATCAAATGCAAGTAGTGCAAAGTTGCAAAGTGGTGCAACTTTCATTCTACAACTTGTGTGACCAAGCGGACTGTTCCAACACATCCGAATAGCTATTTTTACACTAATCATGGTCCTCTTTCACACTGAAACACGTGGAATCGCTCTAAGCTATGTTCCATTGGATCGATCCCTTAAGGGTCCAAAGTGCAAAATGCCTACAAACTTCATCATGCTATTACTTTGATACCGTAACACTTAGAAACTTCTCATTTGATTCTATAGGATCGTGTTAGGCCCCTCTAGAAAAACCTCTCTCGGTTTTGGCTATCTAGGAGTGGTTTGCTCGTGGCGGCAGATTTCCACTTGATGGAAAAACTGTCAAATTCAAGCTATGCAAACTTGTAAAGTGGTGCAACTTTCTCTCTACAACTCGTGTGACCAAACTAACTGCTCCAATGCATCTAAATAGGTATTTTTATGCTATACATGGTATTGCTTAGCACTGAAACATGCAGAATCACTCTGAGCTACATTCCACCGGGTCAATCCCTTAAGGGTCCAAAGTGCAAAATGGCTGCAAACTTCAACATGCTATTACTCGGATACCGTGATGCTTATAAAATTTTCATCTGATCCTATAGGATTGCATTGGGCCCCTCTAAGAAAACCTCTCTCAGTTTTGGCTATCTCGGCAGATTTTGAGTTGATGGAAAAAGCATCAAATCCAAGCGATACAAAGTTGCAAAGTGGTGCAACTTTCGTTCTGCAACTTGTGTGACCAAGTGGACTGTTCCAACACATCTGAATAGGTATGTTTACACTAAGAAGGTCCTCTTTCACACCCAAACACATGGAATCTCTCTGAGCTATGTTCCACCGGATCGATCCCTTAGGTTGGAGGAGTCTAAAGTTGCAAATTTGTAAGTTGCTTAAAGCAACAAATTTGAAATGCAATGGTTACTTGTTTTGAAATTTGGTTTTTAGTTAGTTAAGGGCGTGGATCAGTTAGAGAAGGGTGTAAAACACTATGTAAAGCCTTGAGAGGCTTGAATGGAGGTTGTTGATGAACTTTTGGAGAAGATCTAATAATAATTATTCACATTGTTCTCTATTTTTTAGATTTTTTATACAAACTTGTTGATCCCGTACTTGGTATGACCTCCAGCTTCCTGTACGGTCCCAAGGCTGACATGGATTGAAAGAGGGCTGAGTTCACAAGAACCCATCTCTCATGATAATGAATGGCCCACTTAGCACTCATTGCATATAGGTGATGCTCACAGAGGTGAGGCACTAGGCCTTCCTGGGAGGTCACCCATCCCAGTACTACTCCAGCTCAAGCGCTTAACCACAAAGTTTTTTCCCCAAGGTTAAGCCCACTTAGCTTGTAACCCCATTTGCAAAACCTTCAGAAAGTGTTGTGCCTTATGAAACATTCATTATAGAGCCCCTTTAGCTCATCAATTGATAAGTAGGAGGTATTTTCTACAGTGTGTCAAATTGTGATATTGCTATCAAGATTCAATTGTGTAGTTTTTGAGTATAAAAGAGAATAAGAAGGGAATTAGGGTAATCAATTTGCAGGCTTATTTTTATTATTGAATTACCTAGTGTGGGATTGGTCTATATGAGCAAAAATTTATAATATGGGAGTATATGTTTCAAGCATATAATCTGGAAAGAACTCAAAGTAAGATGCATGAGTACAAAGTATCGATCAAGAAAGGAATCCCAATTCTCAAGGCCTATATATCAATGATAGGAGGATTAATATTCAAAGATAGCACATGCTTTTAATTGATTAATTAGAAACATCTATTATATTTATTTATCAAATTTTCATTATCAAATTAATTTTTGAATTAGACTTCATATTCAGAATTTATTTCATTTATAATTTGGGGACTCCATTATCTATCTTAATAATATTGGATGACAACCTTTGTCAATCCAATAAGTAATAAATCAAAAATCTATTGATCCAGAGCTCGAGTCATTATATTAGTATTAGAGCAAATGAACCTTCCAGCCTTTGGGTATTTCAATAAATTAACTTTCCATTGGAAGCATGGCAACCAATGATAGTGGTTAGCAAGATTACTTTATGAATCAGCTAGTAAACTTAGTAGTTTATCTTGAAGGAATGCCATTATGGTCACATTGAAAAGAATAGAAGAATGTTTAAGCTTTATTGAGAAATCATTTGTAGTATTAGATATAGCTCGAGCTTCTACAGTATTGCACATGATTGCAAACAATTTCAAAGATCTAGATGACATCAATAGTTCGCATTACTCAAGAAGGATGAACATCTTAAAGAAATTTGCGGAAATCGGGACAAGTAACCTTCTTACGGACTTAGGGTTGCAAGATTTGATCTACAACATGTTCCACCATTTCTTCAATAGGATCAAGAACACACATAATGAAGGTGTATTTGCAGCCATGATAGATTATGGTTCGAACTATCTAGAAGAGTGATGTTTTATCTTGACCAACCATATCTATACTATGGTTTGTTTGGAAACAAGGATGGGTTCTCTCTTCATCGACATATACATTATTCCTCGATGTGTTCACACCAGTGTTACAAGACTTGGACTCGCCTTGGACTTGACAAGCCAATTTTGGACTTGGACTCGGGCTCAGAGCCCATACTCGACAAATAGAAAACCTAAAAAATTCAAAGATTTTTAAGGATTTAAAACTTGTTTCATGCACCCATTAATAAGTAAACCTTGAAGACACAATATCATCATCAAATAGAAATTACTATGATCCAATATACAAACATACATCAATCACATAAGTATAAGCGCAAATTTTAGCTGAAGGAAATAACACATTTAGATATATAAATATTGTGATATCTCTATCAGGATTCAATCGTGTAGTTTTACAAGTAAAACTCATTGACCCATGATTCATGAGTAGTTCACAAGAACCCATCTCTCATGATAATGAATGGTTCATAAGGAGGAAGATAAATCTTCATACATTTCTTCTATCACAAATGAGATAAAAGCTTGGTTTCATGAAGGTCATGAGGCAGCCATTAATGGGGAGTGGATACATGAAGAACCAACGGAGAATGATAATGGCTTCAGACCTGCTATAAAGGATAAATTTTTTTGTTTCAACGATGCAAGAAGTTTTTGGTTTGACTACCAAAACAAGCCTATGAAGAATGCATGTGAAACTGCTTTTGACCTTGAGGGTGTTCTTACTCCATCTCAAGGATCATGCATTGAGGATGGCATAGATCAATGCTAGGGCTAACCAACTAATAATTATACATGTGAATAAGTCAAGCATGTACATGTCAATAAGGGAAGTACAAGTACTCAAAAACACGTAAGCCTCAAAAATTATACACACGAATACATAGTATACACAAATTGAAACAAATTATATGCATGAATACAAGGTATACACATGAAAACACGTAAGCCACAAAGTATACATTCGAATGCACGTAAGTCACAAAGTATACATGTAAGTTGTAAAGTATACACTTGAATACACGTAACTTATATCTATTGAACCATCAATTTAAAATGCAAATATAGACAGGCATCGATAAAAGATATTTGTATTAACCAAATAGCCATGTAGGCATACATCAATATATGTCAATAAAAGTATGAAATATATGTACAAAATAGCCATATAGCCTTACGAGAATGCCATATAGGCATACAATGTCGAATATGTCCAATAAAAATATGTAAAAAACTGCCATGTAGGCATACAACAAAGGGCTTTGGAATCAAAAGTCATTGCTCTCCATGCCTTGGAAATAAAATCTTTCCCTTTCTTTTTCGATCAAATGGTGATAGGTCTGTCACTCATTTTTGTTGTGCTCATGGAGTGCTCCTGCTACTCCTCCTAGGGTTTAGTTCATGGTGAATTTTTAACTGTTACAATAAGAAGTAAAGACATGTATATATAGAAATTACGTTATAAAAAATGATATATTTGACAAAATAATCACTTACCGGCATCTCACAATCTCTCTCCATGAGGGAAATATTATCACGCCCATGCTCAGGCATGCTCAAGCCCTGTATAAACCATACAAATATAAATTAAACTACGTGAATCAATAATGGTTTCATTTTTCACTAACTAACATCTATAACAACAAATGTAAATTTAAATTTACTAATTTGACTCATACCTCTTCCAACAGAGCCATCGAGGATTGTATAACAAATACGACACCAATATCCATTGCCCTCATCACATTCAGAGGTGTATCATCTTGCAACAACTGAAAATAAAACAACAAATTATTCAACGTAATCAACGATGTGCATATAAACTACACAAATCTATTAAGTACTTGATTCATTAGTTAAACTCTTTATTCTATTACCTATGTGTAGGTTTGAGTAAATCCATTACCATTGGGAAGTGTTCCATCAAAACCTCCAATATTAGTCTGTTCAACATCCAAAATCACATATTAAATTACCATTCGTAAAACAATGCTATTAACATGCAATAAATTTATAATTGTTTACTAGTTACATACCCTAGCGATAGGTGTACTGCAGAAATAAGTTGGTGGGGGGCCAGTGTATCTAGTCTCAACACTATGACCCTACAATTTTATTAAAATCATAAAACATTTTTAATTAATCTTGCATTTCAAAATCAAAATTTAATAAATTAAATTCGATGAACATGCACTAAATTTTACCGGACTATCAATGCCATATGCCTGATGCAAAATGTCAGTTGCCCTCTCCATCTTCATAGCTGCAGATGGATCCTACGTACCAGTCTCCTGAGTGTCAGTTAGGTCATATGAACAAGTAGCCCCGCAAGATTGACACACATGTGTTCGAAGGCCACCACTCAAAGACTCCCTTGGATGAAATTTTAGAATAGGGCTAGTATGATGGATGACACTTTGGGTCAAAGTGTTGATCGCCTGCAATGTCTCTATGTCAGCACTTTCCTTCATGATGGAAGGCATAACAATGTGCTCACAAGGTGGCCTAGTGAGATATCGTTTACCTTGCCATGTAGGATCCGACTGTGCACTAGGTCTATCCTGAGCTAACCCCAAAAATCTCCCCTAGAAATAACTCATATCAAAATAATTTGGGATTTTGTTCAATATGAACTCACTGTATAGTTTCTTAAGGAAATATTGTAGGACCTCGCAATTGTTGCACAGTGGGTAATCGAAGACCATGTACCACCTATCATAAAATTGGTCCCTAATGTGTTGGTGGTGGCACCAATGGATAGGAAACCTCCTCGCATTGAGGGTAAGATTTTGATTTGTGCATGGGTCAGTGAATAATGAGCACAAATCACCTTTTATAATTTTTAAATCCTTTACATCGTTGTATGATAGTTTATTTGCATAATAATCCCTAGCCACCTACCTTCTATCTTTCCATCCAGTTATTTGTTTGCTAATTGAATCTACATTTTTTAACATATCTTTCAATGAAATTACGAGGGTCATTCTTTTTGTGGTTGAACCATTTGGATCACTCAACCTACTGATCAAATCCTCAATTTCCTTTTTTTTGTTCTTAATTTAACTCATTAAATTTTTTTGAGTGTTAGGAGGGGGTTGAGTGATTGGTGGAGGAGGTTGATGTTGTGGTTGATTTTGATGTTGAGGATTTGGTTGGTCTTCCTATTGAGGATTTTGAGGGTTTGCAGGTTGATTTGCATCTCCTAAAAATTCAAACAAATATATATCAAATTCAACCTAAAAGTAACTAATTCAAAACAAAAATCATAGAATCCTTACCTCTCATAGCTCATCCTCGTCGTGGCACCATCGTTGCGAAGAAATATCAATTGTTGGTGAAGAAATTTGTTGAATTTCTCCTCCTAGAACACGAGCACAAAATTGTGGGGGTTTTGGCCATGGCTGCAAAAAAAGATAGTCGAAATGCTAATGAAATATTTGAATTTCTTTTTTTCCTTTTAACAGTCAATAACATGAGCGCGTTATAACATGCTCGCATTATTGGTTTGTAGTTGCCGAGCCTCAGACTCATCATAATGAGCCATAACATGAGCACATTATAATGCGCTCACGTTATGGATTTTCAAAAAAAAAAATTAGAGGGTGTCCACAAAAATGCTACCCATTTCCATGACCCACCCAAAACTGATAAAAAAAGGTTCTTAATAATCATCTACAACACAATCCTAAATCAATGTTCTCCAAACATGGTTTATTGTGGTTGAAAAATGGGATCTCGCATTAGACAGCTGCAACATATCCTTAAAATCAGGTTTTGCTTAAACTCCACAGTAAATCGATGGAAATTCAAAATTCAAGAAAATTGATAGAAAATAAATGTTCTTAATTATAATCTACAACACAATCTTAAATCAAAGTTCTCAAAATATGGTTGATTGTGGGTGAAAATGGGAGTTCATGTGACATAGCTGCAATGTAGCCATAAATAAGGTTTTCATCAAACTCGACATTAAATCGATGGAAATTCAACATACATGAAAATCAATTGAAAATAAAGGTTGTAAATAGTCATATACAACATAATCATAAATCAAAATTCTCCAAACATGGTTGATTGTGGGTGAAAAATTGGAGTTTGCATGACACAACTGCAACATAGCCTTAAAATGAAGTTTTCGTTGAACTCAACATTAAATCGATGGAAATTCAACATTCATGAAAACCGAAAGAAAATAAAGGTTTTTAATAGTCATCTACAACACAATCTTAAATCAAAGTTCACCAAACATGGTTTATTGTGGGTGAAAAATGGGAGTTTGTGTGACACAGCTACAACGTAGCCTTAAACTGAGGTTTTCATCAAACTCAACATTAAATCAATGGAAATTAAAACATTCATGAAAATCGATAGAAAATAAAGGTTCTTAATAGTCATCTACAACACAATCCTAAATCAAATTTCTCCAAACATGGTTCATTGTGGGTCAAAAATCAGACTTCACATGGCATAGCTCCAAAATAGCCTTGAAATTAGGTTTTTATCAAACTCAACATTAAATCGATGGAAATTTAACATTCACAAAAATTGATAGAAAATAAATGTTCTTAAAAGTCATCTGCAACACAATCCTAAATTAAAGTTCTCCAATCATGGTTGATTATGGGTGAAAAATGGGAGTTCGCATGACACAGCTACAACGTAGCCTTAAAATTATGTTTTCATCGAACTCGACATTAAATTGATGGAAATTCAACATTCACAAAAAATGATAAAAAATAGATGTCCTTAATAGTCATCTACAACACAATCCTAAATCAAGGTTCTCCAAACATGGTTGATTATGCATGAAAAATGGGAGTTGACATTACACAATCCTAAATCAAATTACTTTAAACATGGTTAATTATGTGTGAAAAAAAGGATTCGCATGACACAATCCTAAATCAAAGTTCTCCAAACATGGTTGATTATAGGTGAAAAATGGGAGTTCACATTACATAGCTGCAACATATCTATAAAATCAAGTTTTCATCAAAATCAACATTAAATAGATAGAAATTCAACATTCATGAAACTGATAGAAAATGGAGGTTCTTAGTAGTTATCTACAACACAAGCTAAAATAAGACTTCTCCAAACTTGGTTGATTATGGGTGAAAAATGGGAGTTCACATGACACAACTACAACATATTTTTAAAATCACATGTTATGTAAACTTAGTTATAAATCGATCTCAAATCAATTTGCACAAAAGGTGATATAAAATAAAGGATCCTAATAGTCATTTACAACATAATCCTAAATAAATGTTTTAAAAACATGGTTGACTATGGGTGAAAAATGGGAGTTTGCATGACACAGCTGCAATGTATCCTTAAAATCAAATGTTCACCGAACTCGACATTAAATTGATAGAAATTCAATATTCACAAAAATCGATAGAAAATTGAGGTTTTTAATAGTCACCTACAACACAATGCTAAATCAAATTTCTCCAAACATGGTTAATTGTGGGTGAAAAATGAGAGTTCACATGACACAACTGCAATGTAGCCTTAAAATCAGGTTTTTGTCGAACTCGACATTAAATCAATGGAAATTCAACATTCACAAAAATCTATAGAAAATAAGGGTTCTTTATAGTCATCTATAAAAAATCCTAAATGAAAGTTATGCAAACATGGTTTATTATAGGTGAAAAATGAGAGTTTGCATGAAACAACTACAATGTAGCCTTAAAATCAAGTTTTTGTCAAACTCGACATTAAATAGATGGAAATTCAACATTCACAAAAACAGATAAAAAAAAGGTTCTTAATAGTCATCTATTACACAATCCTAAATTAAAGTTCTCCAAAAATGGTTTATTGTGGGTGAAAAATGGGAGTTCGCATGACACTCTTGTAGCGTAGCCTTAAAATTTGGTTTTGGTCAAACTCCACATTAAATCGATGGAAATTCAAAATTCACTAAAATTGATAGAAAATAAAGTTTCTTAATTAAAATCTACAACACAATATTAAATGAAATTTCAACAAACATGGTTGATTGTGTGTGAAAAATGGAAGTTCGCATGACATAGCTACAATGTAGCCTTAAAATAAGGTTTTAATCAAACTCGACATTAAATCGATGAAAATTCAACACTCACAAAAATCGATAAAAAATAAAGGTTCTTAATAGTCATCTTCAACACAATCCTAAATTAAAATTCTCCAAACATGGTTTATTGTGGTTGAACAATGGGAGTTCACATGAAACAACTACAAGGTATCCTTAAAATTAGGTTTTCATCAATCTCGACATTAAATCGATAGAAATTCAGCATTCACAAAAATTGATAGAAGATAAAGGTTCTTAATAGTCATATACAACACAATATTAAATCAAAGTTCTCCAAACATGGTTGATTGTGGGTGAAAAATGGGAGTTTGCATGATACAACTGCAATGTATCCTTAAAATCGGGTTTTCGTTTAACTTGACATTAAATCAATGGAAATTTAACATTAACAAAAACTGATAGAAACTAAAGTTTCTTAATAGTCATATACAACACAATCTGGAATCAAAGTTCTCCAAACATGGTTGATTGTGGGTGAAAAGTGAGAGTTCGCATGACACAACTGTAACCTAGCCTTAAAATCAAGTTTTTGTCAAACTCAACATTAAATCGAGGGAAATTTAACATTCACGAAAATCCATAGAAAATAATTGTTCTTAATATTCATCTACAACACAATCCTAAATAAAATTTATCCAAACATGGTTGATTGTGGGTGAAAAATCAGAGTTCACATGACACAGCTGCAACGTAGCCTTCAAATCAGGTTTTCATGAAACTCAACATTAAATCGATGGAAATTCAACATTCACGAAAAATGATAGAAAATAAAGGTTCTTAGTAGTCATCTACAACACAATCCTAAATCAAATTTCTCCAAACATGGTTGATTATGGGTGAAAAATCAAAGTTCACATGACATAGCTCCAATGTAGCCTTGAAATTAGGTTTTCATCAAACTCAACATTAAATCGATGGAGATTCAACATTCACAAAAATTGATAGAAAATAAAGGTTCTTAATAGTCATCTACAATAAAATCCTAAATCAAAGTTCTCCAAAGATGGTTTATTATGGGTGAAAAATGGGAGTTCGTGTGACACAGTTGCAACGTAGCTTTAAAATTAGGTTTTCTTTGATCTCGACATTAAATTGATGGAAATTCAACAATCATGAAAACTGATAGAAAATAAAGGTTCTTAATAGTCATCTACAACACAATCCTAAATCAAGATTCTCCAAACATGGTTGATTATGGGTGAAAAATGGGAGTTGACATGACACAATCATAAATCCAAGTTCTTTAAACATGGTTTATTATGTGTGAATAATGGGATTTCGCATGAAATAATTCTAAATCAAAGCTCTCCAAACATTGTTGATTATGGGTGAAAAATGGGAGTTCACATGACACAACTACAATGTAGCCTTAAAATCAAGTTTTCATGAAACTCGACATTAAATAGATGGAAATTCAACATTCACGAAAACCGATAAAAAACAAAGGTTCTTAATAGTCATCTACAACAACATCCTAAATCTAAGTTATGCAAACATGGTTCATTATGGGTGAAAAATGGGAGCTCGCATGACACAAAAACAACGTAGCCTTATAATAAGGTTTTTGTTGAGCTCGACATTAAATCGATTGAAATTCAACATTCAAAAAAACCAATAAAAAATAAAGGTTCTTAATAGTCATCTACAACACAATCCTAAATCAAGGCTCTCTAAACATGGTTGGTTATGGGTGAAAAATGGGACTTCGCATGAAATAATCCTAAATCAAAGTTTTTCAAACATGGTTGATTGTGGGTGAAAAATGGGAGTTCGCATGACACAACTCCAATGTAGCCTTGAAATTAGGTTTTTGTCGAACTCAACACTAAATCGATTGAAATTCAACATTCAAAAAAATTGATAAAAAATAAAGGTTCTTAATAGTCATCTACAACACAATCCTAAATCAAAGTTCTCCAAACATGGTTGATTATGGGTGAAAAATTGGAGTTCGCGTGACACAACTGCAACATAGCCTTAAAATTAGGTTTTCGTTGAACTCAACATTAAATCGATGTAAATTCAACATTCATGAAAACCAATAGAAAATAAAGGTTCTTAATAGTCATCTACAACACAATCCTAAATCAAGGTTCTCCAAACATGGTTGAGTATGGGTGAAAAATCGGAGTTAACATGACACAATCCTAAATCCAAGTTCTGTAAACATGGTTGATTATGTGTGAAAAATGGGATTTCGCATGACATAATCCTAAATCAAATTTTTCCAAACATGGTTGAATATGGGTGAAAAATGGGAGTTCACATGACACAGCTGCAATGTATCCTTAAAATCAAGTTTTCATCAAACTTGACATTATATAGATGGAAATTCAACATTCACTGAAACTGATAGAAATTAAAGGTTCTTAATAGTCATCTACAACAGCTTCCTAAATCAAAGTTCTCCAAACATGGTTGATTATAGGTGAAAAATGGGAGTTCGCATGACATAACAACAACTTAGCCTTATAATAAGGTTTTCATAGAAATCGACATTAAATCGATGGAAATTCAACATTCACAAAAAATCGATAGAAAATAAAGGTTCATAATAGTCATCTACAACACAATCCTAAATCAAAGTTCTCCAAACATGTTTGATTATGGGTGAAAAATGGGACTTCACATGACACAATCCTAAATCAAAGTTCTCCAAACATGGTTGATTAAGGGTGAAAAATGGGAGTTCACATGAGATAATCCTAAATCAAAGTTTTCAAAACATGGTTGATTATGGGTAAAATATTGGAGTTCATGTGACACAACTGCAATGTAGCCTTAAAATTAGGTGTTCACCAAACTCATCATTAAATTGATGGAAATTCAGCATTCACAAAAATTGATAGAAAATGTTCTTAATAGTTATGTACAACACAAGCTAAAATCAAACTTCTCCAAACTTGGTTGATTATGGATGAAAAATGGGAGTTCGCATGACACAGCTGCAATGTATCCTTAAAATCAGGTGTTACATGAACTTAGTTGTAAATCGATCTAAAATCAACGTGCATAAAAGGTGATATTAAATAAAGGATCCTAATATTCATTTACAACACAATCCTAAATATGTTACAAACATGGTTGATTATGAGTGAAAAATGGGAGCTCGCATGACACAACTGCAACATATCCTTAAAATCAAGTGTTCACTGAACTCGACATTAAATCAATGGAAATTCAACATTCATGAAAACTAATAGAAGATAAAGGTTTTTAATAGTCATCTATAAAACAATCCTAAATCAAAATTCTCCAAACATGGTTGATTGTTTTAATAGTCAAGGATTTAATTAAATATTAAATTGGTTTACAAATTTTAAATGTTTGTAGATTAAAATGAATATTATTTTAATTTTCAACACTAAATATTTTAAATAGAATAATGTTTGAATTGCAATATTGTTCAATTCTAAATTAGCAATTATAATATTGTTTATTTAATTGTTATTATGGATTTATTCAAAAATAAATATTGTTTTTTAATTACTATATTTGAAAAGGGGGAAATCTTAAAATAAATATATAAATTTAAAGAGAATTCTCATGATCAAAATGGTGGATTTGATTTAAATAATAAGATATTACGTCTAGGGTGCTAGCAAGAAGTTGAGTCAACTTTTTGGTCAAAAAGTGGAAGTGCTTTCCTTGATTTTCAGAGTTTGACACATTTGACCTTAAAATTTGAAGCACTTATAGGTGGAATCTTCGAAAAAGTCACTGATCATAAAAATGTAGTACTCAGAGTCTAGTTTCCAAATATGTAATTTATTTCAATACCCAAATTGTACAAGTTGAGTTTCAATAGGCATTTGTAAAAACCACTGTTTAAAATACTTTTTTACCATACCATGCACATGTACGACATCCATATTTTGACCTAAATTACTATATTTTTCTAAATCCTTTTGGGAAAATATTTGTGACTCACTGAAGCTTGTTTTGGATACTTTTTTGTAATTTTTTATTGAATTTTTTTTATGTTAATTTTCTATTAGGCATATTTGTCGTTTTGAAAAATCGTCATGTACGACACGCATAAGATGACCTAAAGTTATCATTTTTTGATTTAAAAAAAAAAATGAAAATAATTGTGTGATGTTTTCTCTGGAGCAATCGATTTGTCAAAATGTTATGTTGATCAAAAGTTATTAAAATAATAAAAAAACCCTGATATTTAAAGTTTATGGACCAGTTTCATCATAAATTAATTGAAAAATAGAAAAAATAATCCAATTGTAAAAAAAATTACATTTTGGAATCTGCATTGTCTCATCTAAAATGGGTTTTAATTTTGTCAAAAAATTATGCAAAAAAGGTCATTAGCCATATGTCCAAACTCGGTATTTTTCTCTGACATTGTTAGAACCTTCAACTTGCAGGTCAAACCAAGTTGAAGGTCTAGGTTCAGACTCCCAATAATTTTCCTGAACCAAAATCTGAGACAAAAACCCGACCACAAAGCAAAACCAATTTCAAATTTTAAAAAACGGGATCTTGATTATAGAACGAGATATCATTTTTTTTTTAAATGGGATCTCGTTCCTAATATTTAATGCGGTGACCATTGACAGGGAAACGGGATCCCGTTTTGTAAATGGGATCCCGTTCCTTTGTCAATGGTCCCCACAATGAATATTGGGAACAACATCCCGATTATAGAACGGGATCCTGTTTGTTTTTAACCATTTTATTTAAATTTACTATCAAATTTTACTGTGAAGTCTGCAACTTCACATGTACGACCGAGAGCAGTAAAATTGGACTATTTTTCATCAAACATTGATTTTACAAGTGGTGACTTGAATTTTTTATTAATTTTTTTAGAGGTATCATGTAAACCATGTTTGAAGTGAAATTGTGTTAGTTTTGTACTTTAATGGAGGAACAAAAGGTCTTCAACTTGCAATATGAATTGATTTTTTCAAAGGAGGCATGAAGAAATCAGTTTTAAAGTGGAATTGTGCTAGTTTTCTACTTGTTTTGAGGAACACAAGAGGAAGAATTTAGTCGTTATAGGTCTTGAACTTCCAATTTGATTTGAATTTTTTGAAGAATTTCACTATTGACATTCATTTGTGCTTGAGAATTTTATAATCATGGGAGATAAAACTCGTATTAAGAGGAGGAAGACATTGACTCTTGAAGAAATTGAAGCAAACAAAGAGAATGAGAGACAAAGACAAAGACAAAGAAGAATGAGAATTAAATCAATGAATGATGGGGGAGCATCCAATTCCACAACTATTGAAGATGAAAACATTGAGGAGACCATGGTTGTAGATGAAGCTAATTTGCAAGAAGTCAATTTGGAGAATAATATGATTATATTAGCAAGTCCTACTATGTCTTCAAATCCCTCTTTCAATGCTATGGAGAATGTTTCAATATGCACAAATGTAGGTACGTCTTCTAATCCACATGTTACTGAAATGGTAAATTTGTATGTAGAAGTTTTACAAGATGATGGACATAACGATGTTGACATTGATAATATTTAGAGAGATGAAAATTTTATAGAAGTTGTTGAAAATGAAAATGAGAATGATCCTTTTGTTGAAAATAAGAATGAGAATGATCCTTTTTGTTGAAAATGAAATTGAGAATGATCCTTTTGTTGAAAATGAAAACAAAAACCGTTTTGTTGATGTAAATGAAAATGAAAACCGTTTTGTTGATGAAAATGAAGATGAAAATGTAAATCGTTTTGAAGTTGAAAATGAAAATGAAGATGAAGATGAATATGGAGATGAAAATCTAGAATGTGATGTTGAATTTAATGAAAATACTTTTTTTTAAATTGAAAGTGGTGTTTTAGATAATCTTCCTCGTCAAATTTCTTGGAGGAAAATAAGAACACATGCGAATAGAATATACAATGAATTCTTTTATCGTAAAAAAATTGCAATTCAATGTCAACTAATGATGCAATTGATGAGAATGCAAAACATTTGGAAAATAATGAAAAGGTTGGGCTTTTTTGTTAAACCAAAAAGAAAAGATCAATCAATAAAACATGTTGTGTATTGTTGCTAGTGCCATTCAATCTATTGGAAAAAATAGTCGATCTAAAGATAAAAATGCAGCAATAAGAGCTATAACAACTATTATAGTTAATAAAGAAACTTTGAATAAAAGAATGGTAAGAAATATTAGTGAAGTTTTAAAAATACATCCTAAAACATTGCTAAGAGCGGAAAAAAGAAGAGAAAGTATAGAAAATGATCCTATCAACCAATGTTGGAGTTTCAGTGGTCGACTCCCGAGGTCTGATATGAAACTGAATGTTGAAATTAAATCTTTGACTGAAAAATATTGGCATGATAATGCTAGGATTTCATATAATGCTAGAGATGTTTTAAAATTAAGGGTGGGATCCAAAGTTCATGATCCTCACCCAAAACACCTATTACATACAACACAAACTAAATTTTATAGAAAATTTTGTGGCGATTTAGTGTTACCCGGTAATATTAAAATAAGTCAAAGGTCTTTTGAAAAATGTAAATTGTGGTATGTGAAAATTAATAAGCAACAAATATCTTGTTGTTGTAAAATGCATGTTCAATTTTGTTATTTATATGATGTTTTTCGATATATACGTTGTACCTTGCATACTAACATGATTATATAGGAATGTGGTATTAATATGCCACTTGAAGCAATAAGGGAGTTTATTTCAATTTTGTTTTGTGAAATATCTAATGGTAAATTGTTTTATTTAAGTTCTTGTATTTCTAGACAATGCATTGACTATGGAAATCTTTCATTCTTAGGAATTTGTATGCATGAAAGTGTTGATAGTGATTTTGGACAACAATTAGTAGAAGTTAAAAGATTTAAGAATGTTCACTATTCTCTAAAAGATGGAAAAATAGGAATGTTATAGGATTTATGCTTTATATTTTAAGATTTAGGTTTTAGGGTTATAGGATGGTTTAAGAGGATCTATGTAGTAAGGTCCTAGTACAAAATGACATGAATTTTAAGTGAATAAATTTTGGTGAAGATGCCCAAGGCAACCAAATTTCATTAAGGTCTGAGGCAACTTTAGCATATTTTATTCGCTTAAGCCATGTCATTTTTTCCTAGGAACTTACTAGACATAGTTCCCCTTAAGCCATCCTATCACCCTAAACCGTAAATTAATCAACCTAGATCATGATTTATCTCATTCATATTATAATCTCGCATGATCTTATTATTGTTAAATTTGGTTTACGGAAACTAGGGTGAAGTTTTGGTGTCCCTTGGAATATAATGAACTTGCAAGTTAGTGAAGAACAATTTCTTGTGGAATAGTTGATTGAGATAGCTCTTGTTCCAACTGACCAACCTAGATCATGAAATATCATTCATATTATAATCTTGCATAATCTTATTATTGTTAAATTTGGTTGCCTTGGGAAACTTCACCAAATTTTAAATACTTTTTTGATCCCTTTAAGAAATATCAAATTAGGACCCCTTAAGACATCGATTTGTGATTTAGGGTGATAGGATGGCTTAAGGGGATATATGTCTAGTGAGGTCCTAGGAAAAAATGGCATGGCTCAAGTGAATAAAATTTGGTGAGGTTGCCCAAGGAAACCAAATTTCATTAAGGGCCTAGGAAAAAATGATGTCTTTAGCCCGTTTAAGGTTTAGAGTTTAGAGTTTAGAGTTTATGGTAATAGGATGGCTTAAGGGGATCTTTGTAGTAAGGTTCTACAACAAAATGACATGGCTTAATTGAATGAAATTTGATGGAGTTGCCTAAGGCAACCAAATTTTATTTTAAGGTCCTAAGACAAAATGATTGCTTTAGTGTTGAGGGTTTAGATTTTAGAGTTCAGGGCTTAGGGTTTAGCGAACTTAGGGTGAAGTTTGGGTGGCCCTTGGAATAATGGACTTGCAAGTTAGTGCCTAGTTTATGAATATTTTTTTATTTTATGAATAAAATGACTATTTTCGTAATAGAAAACACATAATTATGTATGATTAATATTGAGTTTGATTTATATTTTAACTGGATATTTTTTTAATTGAATATAATATTATTGTATTTAACATTTTTTTCATTAATATTAAACTCACTTAAATGAATTTTATGATATAAAATGTATAATATAAAATTATTTAATGTTGAATCAAGTATTTTTTTTTAGATTATTTGTAATTGAAAGAACCTAAAAGAACTTAGAAAAGAAAAATATTTAGATTATTTATTGTCTAGGTAACTAGTGCAAAAGTTGAGATTTTAGACTAAGAGAGATCAAAACATAAAATAGAAATGAATGTTGGATACTATCTAACTAAATTTGCTAACTAATTTTGCAAACAAACATTGATAAAATTTATGTTCATTCTAACTATTCTTTAACATATCAATATTTACCAACTAATGATAGTCCTAATCCTATTATTTCAAGAACACAAGGAGAAAAAATAAACATTTAATTCCCAATCCTCACAAAATAAGGAAGTAATACAAGGTCTATTTTTATACCCTATTTTATATTCTCCACACTCCTTATTAAATATTGATAGAGTATTTTATCAAACTAAGGAGAATATTCTTAATAAAATATTAAATACGAGCTTAAGGAAAATGATATCACTAGAAGGATAATAAAAAATGTGAAGGATGAGAAAATGGTGCAAGAAGTTGAGGAATCCCAAGGAGAAGAAAATGATCATGAAGACTCAATTATCATAAATTTGACTATGAAAGAGGTAGATATATTAATGAATAAAATAGAAAGAAAGATTCACAAAGGCATACTCAATGTAAAAGAAACTATGCAAACTCTCATCCTCCAAAAAGCCTTGGGTTTAAGGAATCCATATAATTAACTACACTTTCCTTCTTAGGAAGATTATGCTCCTTCTTTTGTCCTCACTTGGCTAGAATATAACATTCAAAATAGGAAAATAATCATTAAGCCACCAAAAAGGGATTTGTCTTAGATTGCAACTATGTTGTATAGCCTTAAAGAACCACTTGAAGAAACCAAGAACCTTATGCACCATATTTTTGAATTACTTAAAGGATTAAAATTTGTTGAGACTGATACATCATTAATTGATTAAGGTAATAGTTAGCTAACCCTAGTAGATTATCAAATAAATATTATTTTAATATAGGTAAGAAAACTATAGAACACAATGGATGAAAGCTATAGTGTCTACTATTATATCTAGGATGCATAAGGATTGGTAAACCAAGCAAGAATTGAATTCAAATATGTCATATATTGAAAATATTGTCTTAATAAATTCATAAGACCCTCAAGTATGAAATAGATAGTTTTATCACTATTCCTATCATAATTTCTCAACAATAAGACTCTACATTAAATAGGATAAAATGTGTGGTAAACTCCATTAAGAAGTGGATGAAAGGATTGCATAAATATTTCTATAAAGTAATTAATAAGAGTATGGATCTCCACAATGGTCTTGTAACACCCCTCTATTTTTCTCGTATGTTAGATCATGATGCTTTATTATTTTATCATTTCTTATAGAGCGACATGGAATCTGTGTGTGTGAAGAGATGTACTTTCTTTGATGTTTTACTTGACATGCTTTGATTAAGAATAATGTTGGTTAATTATAACATGATTATTGCTCATGAGTTTTATTAATGATGGAATTGTTAGTTTGGTGATACTGTATTGGTGAAGGGGACGAGATTACATCACTCTCTTGCGAGCGCCCTGTGATTCTGTAATTTCCTCTTCATGGTGTGTTTTATGATGATTTTATATACATGTGCTATTGATACCTCAGATATGGGTTTGTAGATACATGACATCGATTCCTCCTGGCTTCATAGGTTTGAGCGTGTCGACCCAACGGTAATTTGATTGGGAGATAGTAGCTAGGTTACTTGTGTCAGGTCTACACCCTAGCTATAGTGTGTCGTCAATGCTTGTTCGATATGTCTTCTTTTGCCTTGTTTATTGCTATTTAATTCTGCAAGGTTTATGTTATGGAAATAAATGTTAAATTATGCATTAAATGATGTTGGTATTTATTTAATTAATTAAATTAAATTTATTTAGTAAAGTAATTTAATCTTTGGGATTAAATTTATTTTATTAAGTAAATAAATTAATTGATTAAATTTATGCATTAAGCAAATAGATTAATTGATTAACTTTAATTAGAAATTAAATTGTGATTTGAAATCATTAAAAGGTAAAAATGACTTGTAAATGTTTTAGAGGAAATATCTGTGGTTGTTGAAAATATATTTTTAATTTGACATGTGTGTGAGAAGAATTTATTAATCACTCTTGTTGAGAAATTATTCTCAGAGAGAATATTTTCCATAATTGAGTGAGGTAAGAAGTTACTTCACAGGAATGGAGAGGGGGATATTTTGGTAGAAAAATTGTTTTGTTGAAGATTGAAAAGAGGTTCTCGGGAAAGATTGTTGGTTTTGTATTTTTGCATCTTTCTGGATGTGGTGATTTTGGAAAAGGCTTTGGAAATTGAATTCTAAAGGCGAGGCTCTGCTCCAACCTTCATTTCTTCAAGATTCAATAAAATAAGTTCTTTTATTGTTTAATTTATTTAGTTGATTTAAAAAGTTTGTCCGTACAAAATTCAATTTTGTAGAAGCTTTGTTTAAATTGATTAAAAAGAAATTGAAAGATTGTCTGTGTAAGAAGATTTTGTATTTTTAGTAGAAGCTTTTAGTTGTTTAAAACAAATTGTAAGGCTTATGTGTTTGTAGAATTGCTGTGGAAAAACTCAGAGGAAAATATTATAAGATTTAGAAAATTCATTGAAAGCTTCTGTGTAGAAAAATTATTGAAAGTTTTTGTGTAAGAAAATTTATTGAAAGTTTCTTTGTAGAAAATTGTTGAAAGCTTCTATAGGGAATTGTTTTTAAACAATACAAAATTTAGAGGAAACGTGATTTTAAAAATCTTCTATGAAATTGAGGATATTCCAATTTTTTTTGCATAATTTTGTTTGTTAAATTTTGTTCTCTGTAGATGTAAAATTTCTCTCTGTATAAAAGAATGAAATATAGAGTCTAAATAATTTCTCTAATTTGAGAACCCTCTATGGTTGATTTGAGTATTTACTCTTTTGGAAATTTTGGAAAACCCCAGTGGTTGAATCTTTGTGTTGAAAATCTTTAAGAAGAATCTCATTGTGAAATATTTTACTCAATTTAGGTTAAAGATTTGATATGTTTATATATATATATATATATATATATATTGGAGAATATATATATATATATATATATATATATATATATATATATATAATATATATTGAAATGGAATCTGTATATAAAATATATTGAAATAAATTTTAATTTTGTTTTATTGAAAAATCAATTCCGAAATTCGTTGTACGCGAATTCAATTGTTGTGGTTGAGTTTTAATGTGGTTTTATTAGTTGTATGAGGGGTTGCATGGGGATCTCCCATCGCCGCTCTCCCTAAAGGGAGGCAGGTGGTGGATTTTCCATTGTCGCTTCCCCTAAGGGAAGGGGACGGTGGAACCTTCACCATCGCACCCCTCCATGGGGAGGGTCAGTGGCAACATGCCCCCCCTCCTCATATTATATGCGCATGTCTACATTTTTTTTAAAGATGGAATTTAGTCCACCTTTTAATAAATTCGATTTTGAATTTCGGATTTTGAGTTTTATTAAATATAATATATTTTATTATAAATATATATATGTATATATATACTGTGTATATAATATATTATATATATACATATTTATTAAATATAAATTATTGATTTAGTTTTTAAATGAAGAGATAATTATTGTTAATGGAAAGTTATTATATATATATTTAATGAATATATTATATGTATATATTTAATAAATGTATATATTTTTTCAATTGTAATTTAAAAAAATAAAAATGCATGCATATTTACTTCAATAGGGAAATTGGGTGAGTTAAGCCCTTGGGGAAATTATATTATTTTTAAAAGTAATCGATGAATTATTTACTGTAATTTAGTATTTCCCTAGGTTGTTCTAAAGAGGCATTGAATTATTTAAATTAATTGTTTTATTAGGGCAATTGTTATTTTTACTGTGAGATCAATATGGAAGGGAAATGAATTTAGTATATCCAAATATTAGATTCAATTCACGTTTTGATTGCCCTTACGTAAATTTTTCTTCTAGTTCATTTTGGGAAATGGGTTATAGTGTTAGTCAAGAATTTGTAAGTCTTCTAGAAAGGTCTTTAGACGATGGGGCTTGTAATGTTTTGTCAACCCGAATTAATTCCTTTGGGCAATGTGGTTTTCGTCTTTAGTGTGTTACCTAGTTTCCATGAATGGGGATGTTTTGTTCCTCCTTTGGATGAAGTGGATTGGTTAATTGTTTTCTCCATAGTTTTGAGTGGGTATGTTTCGTGTGTTGATAGTAGGAGTGTGATTTTGGATGGGGGTCGGGATCTGGAAAGATCTGACAGGTGACTCATGCACCTTTGTGGTGACACATCTCCTAGGTCAATAGTATATGGTTCACTGGTTTATTTAGTCAATAACTTAGGTAGAATTGTATCCTTGAGTTAGTGTTTGATCTTATGGTGGTTTCATTTAGCTTTGCATCATCCTGTGTCTAGAGGTAGTAGGTTGGCCATGTATCCTTGTTACTATATCCTAGTACAGGGGTGGGCCTACAAGTACCACTTGGTTGGGAGGAACATGCGCCCTACGCTGTTGGCCCCCCCTTGATCTTCAGTACGTGATGGCAAGGTTTTCTTGTGGAGAGCTCGCAGTGGTTCCAGTGTTTATTTTATGCTTATATTTATTTCAATTTAGCTCATGTAATTATTCCCCTCATTTGTATTCGAGGTGGATAATTGTATATGTAATCACATTTATATGTTGTACCTCATTCGGGGAATGAGAGATGTAACCTATCTATTGAGTTAATGTGATGTGAATTCTTATTGTAATCTTACTTGTAAGTTAATGTAATTTGGAACTTGTTATAATTTATCGTATGTGTTATAGTTTAATGCTTGAATGAATGTATCTTATTTCATGTTGCATATTTAATAAATGTTTTAGTGTGTAATGTGTGTGTTATGGTTTTTAGAAGTAATCTTTGTCATGCACCTTAAGGTTGGTGCGGTAGTGATGTGCATCTTCCTTGTTAATAATGCACTTTTAAGAAAAGAAATTGTACGCTTCTGCATTGAGTTGCAACTTCCTTTAGGGTTATGTGGCAGGGCGTTATAGGTCTTTGAAAACAAGACTAATAAATTATAAAGGATTTCAAAGATGATTGTTAAGATGAGATAAATAATCATTCTTATAGCCTTCTTCTAATTGAAATTATTTGCATGATGAAGTGTGACTTTAATCAAGGAAAACATATTGGAAATAAAGGATATATTAAAGTAGTTGAATGTCTAGCGTGAATGTCAATGTGATGTTCCTTCCTACATAAGGATTTTTTTCTCTTATGTATTTTAGTGTTTAATTTCACTTAAAAAACAATAACTCTTTGAATTTATTGAATCTAAATTGAGAAAAATAGAAACTAAAAAAATTTAAGTTTGAAGATGATATTGTTGTCATAGACCCTAGATGAAGCTAGATTTTGAATTTAGAGTATATTTTTATTTTTCTTTTATTTTTATTTCATCTTTTTAATAGGATTGGTTATTTGACCTATAACTAATTATCAAAATTCATATAAAATATAGTTCTAAATGAAAATTCAATAGGAATACTGTACTCATTTCACAAAAAATGGAATGTTTTTCTAGTCTAATTATAATTTAACATTGAAACTAAAGTTTAACATATCATTTTCTCAATACAATGCAAATGAAATTTAAAAGATTTAAGCAATGCAAATGAATTTTCTTGAGCTCAAATGTTAGAGTTTTCAAAATCAAAATGATTTGTTCGATTTCAATTTAGGGTTTTAGCAAAAAAAATTGTTTCAATTAAATTTGGGGTTCCAATTTCTAAGCAATTAGGGTTTTTAATGCAATTTTTTAGTTTCATTTCAAACTAGAGTTTAGAAATTCCTTTTTTTTTGCTTTGATTCAAATTCGAGATTTCAAAAATCTTGATTAGGGTTTCTAAATGCAAATTTTTAATTCATTTCAATTTCTAGGGTTTTGAAATGCATTTTTAAGTTTCAATTATGGTTTTCAAATACAATTTTTTTTGGTTTCATCAAACAATTCAGGTTTCAAAAGTTAAATTTTGATTCTAAAATATAATTCAAGGTTTATTTTTTCGTTTCTATTCAAAATATTCATAATTTGACATATTTTTTAATCTATTTGTACAATTCCTCATTTCTACAATAACAAGAAATAAAATTCTTAAAACATAATTTTTTTTTAAAATAAACACGCTAAAAATAATTAATTTATTGACATTTCAATTTGGAATGAAAAAATGCCAAAAATGAGGGAGAGTATGGTACCTGGGAGGTCTTCTGGAGGTCGTTGTCTCTCAGAAACCGGGATCTCTTACACACTGGTAAAAATGAAGATTTGTTCATTTTTCAAAAATAAATACTATCACAAAACAGGATCTCATTTTGTGACAGTATTTATTTTTTAAAAATGAACAAATATTCGTTTCATTTTTTACAAATTGGGATCTCATTCCCTATTTGTCGATTTGGGACCCTCTAGCAAACGAGATCCCATTTTTTAAAAAGCGGGATCCCATTTGTGATTTAGGCTCGGGATCTCGATTTTTAAAATCGGGATCTCGTTTTCGCTAAGCCGATTTCATTTTTTTCAGCTAAGGCAAAAACTTCCACGTTTCATGGACCCAACTTTGTGCATTCACCCTCTACTCGATAAAATATTAAAACATAGGTGAAATAAATTAAAATAGTTAAAAAAAATTATTAAATTTAAAAGATTAATGGAATTAGGTGTATGAGTTTTCCAAACGCAAATATTTTCCTCTAGGTTGAAACTTAGGTGAAAAGAAAATTGTTGGGTGTTGAAAATGAATTTTGTAAGAGTTCCATATGTCCCTTAGTTTCTCGAAAATCTATGGTGACTCTTCCCTATTTTTATTTTGTTGAATTGGGTAAATGCATCATTGGGAATTTTTGCAAAAAGAGGAAAAAATTAAAGGAAACAAATTTTTCTTCTCCTCTTGCTCTCTTTCATCCTGATGATGGATCACAAAGTGTGATTTGAAATGTTGATGCTGAAAACTTTGAACACAATCAAATCCAAAAGCTATATAAATCTATGATATGGATTATGGAAACTTATTATCATTAGGTGAACTGTGCGCTGGTAAAAGGTAGAATTTTTGCAGCCGAGAGGATTTAGAGAAAGCTCAACTCTCCCTCTTCAATTGTTAATATCGAATCTAGGTTAGATTCATTTTTTATCTCTTTATATATCTATTTTGTGCATTTCCTACTACCAGTGCCATGGAGTTGAAGGTCAAGTTTATGATAACATTTGATTTGGAAAATTATAGTAAATTGTTATTCTTTATGTTATTTTATTTATTTTATATTCTTTTATCTAGCAGCAAGGTATTGATAGGCCAAAACTGGGGTAAAGAATAAGAAGGATTTCAGCTTGGTCTAAGAGTGTCAACCCGGGGATCGTAGCTTGCGAGAAGTGTTGTGGAAATGTACCTAAAGGGAGGAAAGCAGCGAATCAAGTGGGGATGGATGCAACTAAAACACACGTAAATTTCCTACTGAAAATCTGGTTCAACTTTCCTATTTTTTCTTTCTATCAAAAGTGTGATAGAAACTGTTAACAATCTATGATGGGAGCAGTAGTGACAGGAACTGTCATAGACAACAAAAAACTCTTTTATAAATCAGAATATAACTCACACTTTATTCTTCAGATAAACACACCAACATTGATAGAATATCAATAGCTGAAATGATTATTCAATGAAGATCAGTATTAAACCAGATTATAAATAAAACACAGGAAATTAAATCACACAAAAATAAAATGTTGTAGAAGATTAAACCACACAGAATATAAATTCTAACTATTTCATACATGCAACAACCTCACCGAGCATTCCAAGAGTGGGCCCTTCCTCTGGTTCACACGGTGAGTGGAAATAAAATGCCTTTTTACGTTGGACAGATAAACAAAAATATTATTTTATTTATTCAGAAGTAATATAGAAAATCACTCTAAAAGTATGTCAACCAAATTCTTATTAAAAACTATCTATCTTCCCAGCTCCCTTACAATGTGCTTATTTATATACACATTTGAAGCAACAAAATATAATAAATATTAAGTTTGTTTTGGCCTACGACCAACAAACTTAGAAGAGATAAATCTATGATTCGCTAATCCATAGATTAAAACAACATTGTTATAACAGTAGATGAGAATAGAATGTGCGACTTCAAATCTGCAGATTTTTCTCCAACAATTTAGCAACAAATCTCTAACATGGGTTTCCTCTTCATAGTTGGCAATTGCATCTCCACTTGGAAATAACCATGATTTTTTGTGCTTATTCAGATTCGGCATTGAAGAGGTATCCGTTTCCACCTTGGATGATGATGTCATCTTTTAAAAAGATGATAGAAATAAATTACTAGTAAAAAGGTAATACACAGAAGTTCGTGGCCAAAAAATAACAGGAAAACATTCTGCATAAAAAGTGATAGGAAGTTCTTCTAATCAGCATGTTGCAAGGTTTATTTGAAAATCACAATGCTTATTAGTAAAAACAACCAATCATTAATTTCCATATTTTATCCAAAACTCTATTAAATACAACTTATACATATTTAATCATATGCAACATAAAATGGGGAAATAGTATGACATGGAACGAAAATGGAATATGGAAGTGGGTGTGAAAGTATATGAAATAAGCTAAAATATGGCATAAAATAGGATATAATTGGCTCTCATCAGTATTGCATTATTCTTTTAATTTGGAAAGGCTTTTGGAAATACTCAGCCTATATATATATATATATATATATATATATATATAATAGCAATGTTGGTGGAAATACTTAGCCTATATATATAAAAACAGTGTTGCTGGAAATACTTAGCCTATATATAAACAAAAGTTTTGTTGGAAATACTCAACCTATATATAAAACAGCAGTGTTGCTGGAAATATGCAGCCTATTTATATAAACAGTAGTGTTGCTGGAAATACTTGTCCTATATTTATATATTATCCACATGCGCCACAGGTTTAACTGGCATTTTAGTATTTAGGAATGTGTGTAGGCCGGTTCCCTTGTATGCTTTGTTTATATATATGTATATAAAAGGGCATAAATATAAATATAATGTATTGTGACAAAGAAATAAATATATGTAAATTATAAACATGGGTTTAACTACGGATGCTTGTATAATCAATAACTGTATTCTGCATTTTTTCCTTAGATAAAATTTTATTTAATTGAATACCAAAATATAGATATACTTATACATATTTTGTCTCATGCAAATATATATAGATTCATGTTTTAATTGTAGGGTTATTCATGCTTTTAATGTATATAGATATAAATTTAAAATACTTGCATTTACTTCTATAAAAGATAATAACGCATCTCATCCTTTGGAATGAGTTTAAATTAATGGAAAGTTATAAATGACTTTTGTATAGTTGAAGGTTGAATACGATTGGAGTTTATTATAATCAACTTCTCTATAATCATTAATAACGTTAATGTTACCTTGTGAAAATTTAACTAGGATTAAATTATAATGTTATTTTATAGGAGAAACAAGTAGTTGGAAAGTTACTGTCAAAATAAATATTATATTATAATGTTATTTTATAGGATAGTTCATTTAATTTCAATAATTCCAATTAAAGGTAAGTGAATTGGATTTTCCCTCCCTATATAATAGTTGGTCAATAGTAATTATTTTTATATGATTTTAGTAATTTGCTAGGAAAATTAATTAATTAAGAATATTGTAATCAAAGTTCCTTTTTGGTTTACGTGGTAAGAGATTAAATTATTATTGTGTTAATAGCATAAGTGAGAATACTTGTCTCTATATTTTCTTTAATTGCTTTTAAATAATTTTCTCGTAAGTGAAAAAATTAAGATGTATATTTTCTTTAATTGCTTGTAAATAATTTTCCCGTAAGTGAAAAATTAAGATATATATTTTTTTTAATTGCTTTTAAATAATTTTCCAGTAAGTGAAAAATTAAGATGTAAAGGAAGTTTGAAATGTAGGTTAATGGATATCAAATTGTTGGATTATTAAAAGTAGATTGAAATTTGTGATTTATATAGTTTCTTAAATCGTTTTAAATGATATTATAATGATCATAAATATGTTGTAAATGGATTAATCAAAATTGAGGATATTGGTTTTCTAGGTGTTCATGTGGTAAAGAGACTTAGATCGTCTGTTTTTCGAAAAAATAAGTTGTTTTTGAAAAAAATAGATTTTTTTGAAAAGTAGAAGCAGTACATGTAATAGAGTGAATTATTTGAATCATTTTAAGAAAAATTTGACAGATGGGTTTTGTAGAGAATGTTTTTCTAAGTAAACCCAAATCATCTGTTTTTTGAAAAACTAATTTTGCCAACATGCAAGAACCCCTCAAAAATAGAATCTACGAAATAGTTTTTTTTGCAAAAAATTGAAGATATGGGTTTTGTAGCTGCTTGTGTGCTAAAGGGACCCAAATTGTCTATTTTTTGAAAAAATAAGTTGTCTTTGAAAAAGATAGATTTTTTTGAAAAGTAGTAGTAGAGGTAACAGAGACAGTTTTGTTGAATGTTCTTAAGAAAAATCCGTGAAATGGGTATTGTAGAGAATGTCATTCTAAGTACACCTAGATCGTCCATTTTTCAAAAAATGGATTTTTCACCAACATGCAAGAACCCCTCAAAAATAGAATCTACGAAACAATCATTTTTTGGGAAAAATCAAATATATGGGTTATGCAAGTGCTCGTGTGCTAAAGAGACCCAAATCGTCTGTTTTTTGAAAAAAAAAGCTGTTTTTGAAAAAGGTAGATTTTGTTGAAAAGTAATAGAGGTAACAAAGGCAAAAAAAAATTATTCTTCTAAAGAAAAAATTGAGAAATGGGTTTTGTAGAGAATGTTGTTCTAAGTAAACCTAGAACGCCCATTTTTTGAAAAACTGATTTTTCACCAACATGCAAGAACTCCTCAAAAATATAATTTACGAAACATTTTTTTTTTTGGAAAAATTGAAGATATGGGTTTTGTAGGTGCTTGTGTGCTAAAGAGACCCATGCCATCCATTTTTTGAAAATATACAAGTTCGCTTCCCAATGCAACCATCCCCTAGGGTTACGAGACAAAAACTACTTAACAACCCACAACAACAACATAAATGAAACCATAACACCTATCTACTCCAGATAATAAGTACGCATACATTCCATACAAGATAAATACATCAAAGCATAATAGATAACTGTCCAATCCATTTATCCATAATTAAATATTACAATTACAACTCTCATTCCCTGAATGAGGCAAGTCCAATAAATAAGGTTACAGTTACAACTTCCACCTCGATAACAGATAAGGGGTCAAATAATACAAGATCCAACTGAAATGAAACAATGCAAGAATTGAGATTGAATCCAACAAGCTCTCCAACTGGAAGTCTCGTCCATAAGAACATGAATATAGAACCCAACGTATTTAGGTGCACGCCACCCAACCAAGTGGAACCCGAAGGCCCACCCCCCGTGCTAGGAGATAGTAACAAGGAATCCTAGCCAAGACCATCTACCTTTAGACATAGGCTAAATGACCACTGAACCAAACTGACACATCCAATCACATGTACCACACAAACACATTACAAGTACAACCCAAGTACCACATAAGTACAACACAAGTACAACTCGAGAGCATCATGAGAAACACACAAGGACAACTCTACATGGTCACATTGCTTCCAAAAATAAGTAGAACAAGTATGTTATGAGAACCATACACATAATAATCGAAAACCAACTATGGTCACATCAGGTATGTTATGGAAACCATACCCACAATATAACAAAGGCTGACTGTTGTCCTAGATAGAGTGTCATCGCACAGCTCGTCATGGGTTATCCTTGGGAATCTTCATAGGCTTCGGCCCCCACAAAAAAAGGTTATCCTAGTGACGTTTATCGAATCCCGGCCCCCATACTCACTCATGCAGAGCCAAATACCTTTCGTACAGACAAGATAGATGACCTTGACATTACAAGCCTTCCCATCTCATCCCAAGCCTAACTAAGCACTTAGGTCCATGAGTGAGGCATTAAAATATTGATTAGTGAGAAGTTAGTCCTAAACTTCTAAGTATTGTTTTAGTTATCACTTGATTAAATAACTTATAATGAGTTATCCTTGACACCACTTTGGGTGTTGGCCCTCGTTACAAGCCACTCTTCTACTGGACAACACACACACACCATCCAAATATCTATGGAACCAAAGTGCAACAAACAAGATAACACGTCCACTCCTTTCTCAAGAGTCGACAAAGATGAACCCATCTCCAAACACTGGAGGTAACATCAATAACAAAAAACGGCTCCTGACAGCTCCTGACAAGGAAGCACACATCATTAAATTCACTCATTTCTCAAGAGGCAACAAAGATAAAACCATCTCCAAACACTAGAGGTAACATCAATAACAAGAACGGCTCCTGACAGCTCCTGACAAGGAGGCACACATCACAAAATTCACTCCTTTCTCAAGAGGCACAAAACATTCCCATTCGTGGAGACCGGGTTAAACACAGATCATACCCCATGCACTACCCAAGGGAATTAACAACCAGGTCGACATCACAAGATGACAACTCCCAACCACTAGGGTATTTTGGAAGACTTATAGATTAAATACACTTAACCCAATTCCCCAAAAACATAAACATAGAGGAAATAATCACGAAGGCAAGTTGCGACTAATTAAACTAATTTTGGATTCACTAAATCCATTTCCTCATTACATTCAGTAATTTATTGCATTCAGTAACTGATTTGAAATACATTCACTTTTCTTTTCTTTTTGACAAGGGAGAAATTAAAATTCAATATTTAATTCCCGACACGCATTAAATAATAATAAGATATCCAATTATTTCTACAACTCCAAGTACATTGAAAATGAATATTGTTCATCATCTCCATATAATCATTTTAAAAATAATTAATTTTGTCTTAAAACAAACTACTTTTCCATTAAACATCATATTAAAATAAACGTAAGACAATGCTCTAATTAAAATTACCATACTCCCATTTCTTCAATTTAACTTAAATCATGTCCTCAACTATATCATAATTTTAATATGTAATACCCCTCCATTTTGCTTCTTGTTGAGGATTGCTTTATCACCTATGTTTGGGTTGCAGTTACTTTGATACTGGATACATTTTGTTATGATGTTTTGATCGCTACTATTGAGCGACAACTATTATTATGAGATGTAGTTATCTGATTATTGTTTCACATGCATTATGGATTAATGATGTTGTAGAGTTAACATGAGATGTTATTATGAAATTACTAGATTATGATGGAATTGTCAGTTTCGATGAGTGTATTGGTGAAGAGGACGGTTTCGCATCACTTGTAAATCTCAGATAAAATGATTCCTTCTTCACTGGGTGTGTATTATATGTTAGATTCTTCTGTTGTTTACTTGGTTCCATGAAGGATTCTCCAGTGCACATGACATCGACTCCACACAATTTCTGGGTTTGAGCATGTCGATCAACGTTCGGATTGGAGCAGAGATAGTAACTGACAATATTCGTCAAGTTTACACTAATAGTCTCGTTAGTTGTGTGTATTAGAAGGTCATTAATGCAGTCTTGCTTTGATGTTATTTAGTCTATGAAAATTCTTGGTGGAAATGAATATTTAGAAGAGATAATTGCATTTAAATCATGTTGATGATTCATTTTAAATAATGCAATGGATAGATTTATATTTAAATTAATTAATTATATATTTAAATTATTTAATTAATTATATTTTAAATCCAGGAGGTTGATTTTAGTTATTAAATAATTAGAAAATTGAACAAATTAAACGTGATGCAAGAGAATGAAAGGAAATAAAAGGATTAGAATTAATTTTGGAATTTAATTTCAACATGTGAGAATTAAATTAGAAATTGTAATTAAATGTTTATTTGGGAAATTGGTTGCAACTTTGGAAATTAATTTATTATTTGAAATTGCATTTTAAATTGAAAGTGGGTTTTTGAAAAGTGAAATTGAAATTTGAAATTGAAAGTGAAATTGAAATTGAAAATTGAAATTGAAATATCTAATTTGCATGTAATGTGAATTAGGGTTGTAAAAATTGAAATTGAAATTGAAATCGAAATATCTAATTTGGATGTAATGTGAATTAGGGTTGTATTAGGTATTTTTGATTTATAAAGAATACATGTTTTAATTTTAGGGGAGAAAAATCTTTTAGAAAAAATATACATTTTTACAACAGGGAAGAAATTTTGGAAAATTTGTACAAGGGTTTGAAGGAAGTTTGATTGTAGAATTGATTGAAGGAAAGATTGTTTGCATTTGTTGGATTTTGGATTGGATTCATTGGAGGATTGAATAAAATTCAGGAAATCTTTGGAGGAGGCTTGCATCAGAAATTCATCTCTTCCTGTAACTTCTTGTACCAGGTTTTCCTCTTTGTGTTTTATTGTTCTTGATTGTTTTTTTTTTAAATAGTAATGATTAAATATTTGTTTGTTAAATTTGTTTTAGAAAATAAATTTGATGTTAGAAGAAAATAATTAAACAAATTTACAGCCTTTGCTTGTGAAAATTCTTGAGTGAAAATTGTGAAAACCTTAGTTGAATTTAAATTATTTGGGGAAATCAATTTTGTTGTTATTGAAATCAAACATAGAGATTGAACAATGCATTTAGAATGTTTTTAGAAAATGAAACCTCCTATTTATTATTAAAAAACGGATTTTAGAATCTGCGGTATAGTTATATTTTTCATGGTAAAATGGTCTGGTTGTGTCACCTATAACTCCATTTTCATAAACTGGGTTGTCAGGAAATTTAAAAGGTTCTTGCATTTTGAAATTTTCTTATCCTTGTCAAAAAATTGTGAATACCCAGATCGTAGTTTTTCAGTTATGCTTGAAACATGAAACTGCTGTTAAGTTATTTTTCTCATGGGTGTTCTGAAAATAAAATAATAATAAATTGATATTTATAAATATTAATATTTTAGGTATTGTTATTATAATATAAAAATATTATTTAATAATATTTTATATTATAATTTATAATACTAAAGTATTATATTTATTTATATTATTTTAAATAAAATTTGTATATTAGATTAGTGGAATTAAAATTATAAACGTATGGGAAAATTATTGTTTATTTTAAAATGGCATGTTAAAGTTTAATTGAAGGAATTAAATATTGGATTTAAATAATGCATAATTTAAAATTTAATTGTGGAATTTAAATTCATGTGTAAAATGTCCAATTATTAATTTGATTTAATTGGAAAAATATATATATATTTTGGAAAATTAATGATAAAGGATATTTTATTTTGAATTAAACAATTTGATATTTTGTAAAGAATAGAAGATATGTTAATGATTAAATATATTTAAATATATTAATTTATATTTAGTATATATTGAAAGCATATATCCATTTGAGAGAATAAATAATATTTTATTAATTTATTCTATTGTTTGCAAATTGGGTATTATTAGTGTTCTAAAAGAAATTATTATTATGTGTAGAAAATGTATAGAGAAAGATATTTTTTAATAGAAAGAATTATTTGATTTAAAAGAAAATTTTTATTTTGTTAATATGATTGAAGACAATATATTGAGATGTATATATATATCCATGAGTATTTTCAATCAGTAGTTACCTTGTTTTATTTAAGTGCGTGTAATTTAGCTTTGCATGAAGAATTTAAATGATAAGTTTTGAATGTATGGTCAAAATTGATAAGGAAAAAGATATTTAAATATATTGAAAAATTATAGAAATATTTATATTTGAATGTTTGTTTTAATTAATGAGATTTAATTAGAAACAATATGAATGCATGGTCAAATAGATAAACCAAAAGATATTTTTTATATATTGATGAAATTGCATGTTTTTAAATGGATAGAGAAACAATATGTTATTATATTAAAGTGATTGAATGTTTTAAATAGAAAAGTGAATGAGATATAAGATTTGGTTAGGAAATGGAAATAGTTTACTTGCATGGATTTGTGTCGATTTAAAAGTAAATTAAGAAGTTTTATTGATGAGACAATCAATTATGTGATTTATTAATTTTTATTTAAATTAATTGAATCATTGTGATTGGATTATGAAAGAGATATGGATTTAGTATATCCAAAAGCAGTATCTTCCTCATGATTATCTTAAAGGATTTAATTCTCTGTATTCAGTAAAGGGAAGTAAGTTTAATTATTTAGATTTTCAATAACGAAAAGGGAAATAGGGGTTATGATTATTTTAGATGATCTAATTATGGTGTTTTTGACTGTGTCAACACTACATATTGAATGAGTATGGATTTAGGAAATCCAAATATTAGATTTGATTGATGACTTGAATGCTTTCATTGCTATATCGTCAAGTTGCATTGTTGGTTTTGGGATTTAGTGTTAGTCCTAAATTATAAGTCTTCCAGAAGAACTTAGAGGATAAGGGTTGTTGAATCTTTATGCCATCCAGTTGTTTTCCCTTGGGTAGTGCATGGCATCTTTTCAGTTTTACCCGGTTTTCATGAACGGGGATGTTTGCACCTCCTTGGTTTAGGAGTGGATTATGGGATTCGTGTCTCCTTGTATGGAGTGACCTTGTGATGTGGTTTCATCTTGTTGTCTCCTGTGAAAGGAGTGGACTATGTGATTGTTGCCTCCAAGATGTTTGGAGTGAGTTTCTATTATTTGTATCCTCCTTGTGTTGGAGTGGATTATGATGCCTAGTTGGTATGCACTTGTGGTTCCCTTGGTGGATTGTTTGGGTGTGTGTTGTCAAATAGAAGAGTGGCTTTTGTTAGGCGCCAGAGCCCAAAGAGGTAAAGTGGATAACCTTCAGGAGTGATTTAAACAAGTGATAATTAAAATGATGTACTTAGAAGATTAGGACTAACTTCACATTAATCAAGATAATTTAATCCTCACTCATGAACCTGAGACTCGTTTGAACACTGGGATGGGGTAGAGAAGGCACAGATATGAATCTAAATATATCTGACTCATGAAGTGAATTGATTCCATGGTGGAGATATGATGTAGGAAGGATTAGGTTAGACCACAGTTACTTGTACCCGAAACCTATGAAAGATGCCAGAGGAGATCTCATGACAAACCTTGCGATGACACTCTATCTACGACAACTGTTGTTAATTGTTTTATGTGTATGGTTCTGTGAACATACTTGATCTACTTTATGTCTGGAAGCAATGTGACCTATGTCAGTGATGTTGGAGTTGTATTTGATTTGTACTTGATTTGTACTTGTATTGTACTTGAGTTGTACTTGATTTGTACTTGTATGGTGAATGAGTTGTATTTGTTAGTTCATTTGTTTGGTTATATCAGTATGAGTCTGCCTTTGGTTAGAGGTAGTAGAATCTTTGTCCATGTTACTTTGTTACTATCTCCTAGCATGGGGGGTGGGCCTCTGGGTACCACATTGGTTGGGTGGAATATGCACCAAAACCGTTGGATCCCCATCTATCTTCAGTACTTGGTGGCGAGACATCCAGATGGACAGCTCACGGTTCTTGTTGTAATTTCTTGCATTGTAATATTTTAGTTTGTATATGATACTTTATCCCTCTTTTGTAAGAGGTGGAGTTATGTAATTGTAATCTTATGTACTATTGCCTCATTCTGGGAATGAGAGATGTAACGATTGGTTTAAGTTAATGTTTATGAGATTGTATCTTGGTTGATTATCTTATTATGTTATGTGGTATTCTTATGATGTATGATGTTTATTTCATAAAGTTCATAAGACTATGGTTATATGTAATATGTATGTGTGGGTTTAAGTAATCCTAACCTTGTAACCTTAGAGGTTGTTGTTAATTAATAAGTGAATGTGTATGTTAAATGCACTTTATAAAAAAAAATTGGTTCACTTAAGATGTTAACTGCAACTCCCTTTAAGGTTACTTGGCGGGGCATTACATAATACATATATAATATGTATATCTCTATTTTAATTAACCCACATTAATATATATAATATTATTATTTTATATAATATACTATTAAATATCAATACATATTATGTTAATTATAATACATATTAATATTTAATAATATAAAAATATAAAATAATAAATATTAAAATATTAATAAATTAATAAACTTTAACTTATTTCTTTTGAAATACAACTTCGTTTGCGTCTTGAACTATGCATCATACTAAAGTTGTGGGGTGGCTGTCTCAGGCCACGCGCCCATGGTTTAGGGTTGGTCGCACCTGTCATTTTAGGGCCGGTGGTTTTGTTTTCCTGGCCGTCGGATTTCTTTTGGCCAACCACGGTTTAAACCAGGGCGGGGTTCCATGGCGTTTGGAGGGGCGGCGGGTATGAGGGCAGAGGCAACGTCGAGGGCAGAGGGAGGTTGGCGGGTGTTAAGTTGGGTGGTGGCGTGCACAACCGCACCCACAGGGGTGGCTCGCACAGCCGACCACCACTATGGTGGTGGCGGTGCCAAGCCACCATAGTGGCGATGGCAGGGGCGGCTGGTGCAACTCCCCACAGCGCCTCCCAGCAAGTGGTGACAGAGTTGAGCCAAACCCCCAACATAACACTTTTGTTTTTAATTTATTAAAATAAAAAAAACCAAAAGCACATTGAGATTTCTAAAAATCCGCGCTCATATTTGGCCATGACAAAATTATTTTTAACAGCAACCCCTCTTTTTTAAAAATTTAACAACAAATAAATGCATATTTATAAAACTATATATCTATATCAACATATATATTTGAATTTAATAAAAATCCCATTCAGATTGAGAAATAAATAAAACAAAACATTAAATTTCCGGCAAGAACACCTTTTGCAAACAATATTTCAAATTTATAAATTAAAATTGAATAAGAGAACCTAGTTTCAAAAGTTTGAATAGATCCATAAGGGTGCTATGATTCCTCCTCAAAATCCAGAAGCCCCCAAAACCAGAAATTTCTTCCCTTCTCCATCTTCTTTTTTCCATTTTTCATCCTCTCCAATTTTAATCCCAAAATCCAAAATAATAGCCAAATGAAAAATATCTCCCCAACCCCAAAGTCAAACTTTTGAAAATATCCCAATTATCTCTATTTTTTCAATTTTCACATTTTCTAATTTTCAAAATGAAATTTAAACCTTTTTCAAATTTTCCAACATAATTCTAATTCTAGAATATCTATATTTCCAAAATGCATAATTAACTTCATTTCAACATAATTAATTTAATTAATTAATAAAATCAATCTAATCCAAGATTTAAATTATTTATTAATTAAATTAAATTAATTAATAAAATCAATTACGTTATTACCATAATACCAATACAATTTCAATTCCACAAATTAAATGCATACAACCATTTAATCACCCATTTTAACTTGAAATTATATAACGCAGAGAGGGCACAATAACCAAAGCAACACAACCTGACAAACAACTAATGACATACAAGGACTAAGGTGACGACTTAGCACGGAAACCTAGCTACTATCTCTCAATTGAATACCGTTGGGTAGGGCGCTCGCAAGCGAGTGATGCGATCCGTCCCCTTCACCAATACAATATTACCAACTGACGAATCTAACATCATTAATATGATTAAAAACATAGGCATCATTAATTCAATTATCTACTATGCTAATCCAAAGCATGACATAATGATAACATCAAAAAATTACACCATCACACCAAAATATAACATTTACAACACTTACAGATAGCGATCAACTAACCACTGAGTTCTAAATCAAGGTGCAAGCAGAAAGTACAACATAATCAAACAGAACACTATTCCATCAAAGGAGCAAAACAGAGGGATCTTACATTTGTAGAGAATGTTGTTCTTAGTAAACCTAGACTGTTCGTTTTTCAAAAAGCTATATTTTCACAAACATGCAAGAACCCCTCAAAAATAGAATCTACGCAAAAATTATTTTTGGAAAAAATTAAACATATGTGTTTTTTAGGTGCTAGTGTGCTAAAGAAACCTAAATCGTCTAGTTTTTGAAAAAATAAGTTGTTCTTGAAAAAGATAGGCTTTTTTGAAAAGTAGAAACAATAGATGTAACAAAGGCAATTTTTTTGAATCTTCTTAAAAAAAATCTGAGAAATGGGTTTTGTAGAGAATGCCATTCTGAGGAAACCCAAATCATCCATTTTTCAAAAAACTGTTTTTTCACCAACATGCAAGAACCTCTCAAAAATAGAATCTATAAAACATTTTTTTGGAAAAAATCAAAGATATGCATTTTGTAGGTGCTTGTGTGCTAAAGAGACCCAGATCGTCTGTATTTTGAAAAAATAAGTTGTTTTTAAAAAAGATAGGTTTTTTGAAAAAATAAGTTGTTCTTGAAAACGATAGATTGTTTTGAAAAGTATAAGCAGTATAGGTAATAGAGGAAATTTTTTTGAATCTTATTAAGAAAAATCCGAGAAATGGATTTTTTTGTAGAGAATGTCGTTTGATGTAGACCTAGATTGTTTGTTTTTCAAAAGCTAATTTTTCACCAACAAGCAAGAACTCATCAAAA